>JACXGI010000149.1:143510-180999 GCA_016801175.1 Esox masquinongy | reverse complement strand
CTGCCCTCAAAGCTCCCTCCACCAGTAGGCCTGTCTGCCCTCAAAGCTCCCTCCACCAGTAGGCCTGTCTGCCCTCAAAGCTCCCTCCACCAGTAGGCCTGTCTGCCCCCACAGCTCCCTCCACCATTAGGCCTGGCTGCCCTCACAGCTCCCTCCACCAGTAGGCCTGCCCTCACAGCTCCCTCCACCAGTAGGCCTGCCCTCACAGATACCTTTGTCTCCACTACTGTCTGCCACATTGACAAGGTAGCTAACTTGACTGTGTCAATGAAAGCAAACCATTCATCTGTCAACAACAAATACTTCAAAGCTTGAAAAATACAATACTATGTTGAAGAGTGCTATAGGAGCTTACAGAGCCAGAGTTCATCTGCCAGAGCTGAACAGCATCAGTTTCGGCACACAAGTCACTAGTAGTTTCACACAGCCCAGTGGCTTTTGAAGACTAGTTTAATTTGGTGTGCTAGTTCTGCAATAAATAACACATGGAAAAGATAGTAACCAGGAAAGGACATTCTTTTCGTACACCATAGTAGCCCTCGGTATAGATCTGAATCTGAACTGTACACGGCCCAAGGATTTTAGAAATGCCATGTTATTGTTCGTGTAGAATCACAGTACAACAAGGTCGTCTTCAAAGAGCATCATGTCTAGCATGAAATCTACACATGGACCTAATAGCCTATAGGAATTGATGTCTACAGTGCAGCTGGTGAATGTACTTTTTAATTGGAAATCCTTGGGCCTATCTCAAGGTAACTGCTCATATGTTTCTTTATGATTAGGGAAACCAGATGTCAAAAAAGCATGGGTCCTATAAGACTACTGATCTCTCTCCAAAGTAGGAGAATCCTTCTTACCACCACTGCAATCTATGAACCGATATGCTACAGTTACTGGTTACCGAAATATAGTAGGCATATTACCTATATGCAGAATAGGCTCATATAACCTGACTTTATTGGAGTATATAACATTGAAAAGAACCTGTTTGATTGGTTGAAATGTTTTTTTTTATGTGAAACCCATTTTTCCCTTTTTGGTTTATTAGTTAGTGATGCTGGTATGTCAGAAACTCCAAGTGGAAACCCAGGAATGGGGAATTAAGTATACCTCTTAACCATGACCGCATAATGATCAAATTTGCATGACAAGAGATGCATTATTAATTGTTTAACAGTTGATTTCGTAAAGACCAAAAGCCTGTAGGCTATACAGTGTATGGTAATTAGGTGAACAGTTAAAATTCTTCAAAGAAATTCCATGTCATCAGAAAATTGCAGCAGAAGGCATTTATGGCAAACCTAACAAAAAAACTATATTCAACACCTTCAGAAAGTGCCGAATGAAATGCATGCGTGGCATGCAGGTGCGACGTAACCCAGCCTAGTTTCAATGGAAACAGAAAGATTTGAAACATAATAATTGTTATCTCCAAAGAACATGGCCGTGCGCTCCTTACAAAAAAAATACTGAGACAGTGAGACAAGTAACAGGATCTATAAATCATTCTAGCCCAACGTTGTTCCCCAGAGATTTCTGATGGATTAAATTAAGCACTTCCATTTCCATCTCCCACCTGATCGCAGTGGCGTATAAATCCCGACAGCTGATCAACTGTCTCCAGACACCAAGAACACTGAGAGAGGCTGCAGCAACAGAAAAGGCAGAGAACAGGGAAGAAGTGGAGTGTTGACGGCCCAACAACTGGAATTAATTTTTTCTCCACCTATAGGCTACCAATCGAAGTTGGAATAAATTGGAAAGTTATAAATAACGCTGACAAGTGCTGCCGTTTTTTTTTTTACTTGTAGGCTACGTTACAGTGCAGTAGCATCTCTCTTTTTTTGCATCCTCCTCTACTGGCACGCGGAGAAAGAGGCGCACGCTGCAGGGTGCTTTCCGCTCGGTCCTCAGTCTTGCTCCAGCCTCTGAGAGGGAGCTATCCAGTGCTGAAGTTGCATTTCTCCCTTTCGCGAGACAGCGTTGCAGGAAGAACAGCGAAACCTAAGCAATAGGGTGACTTGAGGGTTTGAGCGTCTGATACTTCACGCAGACAGGTATCTAAAGCTCAGTTCAACCCAGCTCTACATTCGCGTTGCATGAGGACAGTAACCCAGAACTGGACGGTTGTTGTTTCTGTACAGCACCAGAAACATGCCAAGGTCTTTCCTGGTTAAAAAGGTGAAGCTTGATGATTTTTCATCTAGTGATCTTGAGAGTTCTTATGGACGATCTAGGACTGACCTCAGTCTTCGGATTCACGATAAAGGTAAATTTAAATACTGTTCATAATCTGGAATGCTGATTAGGATGTTATATTTGCTTATTAAGCACGCGTGGCTTTTCTAAACGGACGTTTGCACATTTTTGCGCTGCACCTATGACTCGTTATTGCCTGAGACCACTGGGCTATTATATTTTTAAAAGACATTGTCTACACTTTGGTACTGCATTTTTTTTAAACGATCCATTTCATAAAAAAATGCGTTACGCGCCTTATCTCGGAGCGTGGGGAATGATGGTTGCGATGCTGATGCAAAACTTCTCCACAACCCACAAGTGTGCATCATATTTCTGCACTTACGCACGAGCACGTCAATTAAATGAAATTGCATTATACCTTAAACCTTACACGCTGTGCTTTTGCACACTGTTAGACACGCACTCTTAACATTGTACAACAATATTATGTAGACATAATCGAACTCAATAGGGCTGAATCATATTTCATGATGGGTAAACTATTTTTTTTAGACGGGCGGTATAATGTAATCATCCTGGTATGTTGCTTAATGAGGTGCAGCCTATAGACTAAGCCTTTGTTCTCAGTGTGCGTACTTGGTGATTATAACTATGAAATGCTTAAACGTTTTAGACTCGCCTAAATGTTAACAAGACAAATAATACATTTATTTGCCTTTCTTGACAATATGTGCTGTAGCCGATATCCAGTGGGAAAGTGCAGGCTGATGTACTGCAGCTTGTTGCGCCTATTAAGCAGATTGTTTCCACTTGAAGAATCCCCACGCGACAATGAATAATTGAATAAAGATCTTGTTCTTTTCACACCAGGTTACATTAGTGACTACATCAGCCCGTCTGTCTACGATGGAGAAAGCGACGGAGCCATTAAAGTGCCCTCTCCCGAGCCCATCTACGATGGCATCCACAGCGACTACGGCACACCGGACTCGGACCAGCCCGACAGCCCACAGTCGGACGTCACCTCCGGCTACATTAACGGGGACACCGCGGTGAGTGAGGGATACACAGTGGATGCGTTTTTCATCACGGACGGAAGGTCCCGGAGGAAAGTAATCACAAGTCCCAGCAGCATACAGCGTCACACCTGCAACGAATGTGGGAAAACCTACGCCACGTCTTCCAACCTGAGCAGGCATAAGCAGACCCACCGGAGCCTGGACAGTAAGATGGCCAAGAAGTGTCCAACCTGTGGGAAAGTCTACGTCTCCATGCCAGCCATGGCCATGCACCTGCTCACCCATGACCTCAAGCACAAGTGTGACATCTGTGGCAAAGCTTTCAGCAGACCGTGGCTACTGCAGGGCCATATGAGGTCACACACGGGCGAGAAGCCCTTTGGATGTGCACACTGCGGAAAAGCGTTCGCAGACCGCTCCAACCTGCGCGCACATATGCAGACTCACTCCGCGTTCAAGCATTTCAAATGCAAACGGTGCGACAAGACCTTCGCTCTTAAATCCTACCTGAATAAGCACTACGAGTCTGCGTGCTTCAAAGGCGCCTTTTCCCCATTGAGTCCGGATCTCGAGGCATGACCTCCGCATTAAAAGTGCAGACAAAACATTCTATTTTTTGGTTGACTAATTTCCCAACCCTTCTCCTAAATCCACCTTAAATTTCACCGGAACCACAATAATAGCACAACTTTTCTCAATTGTCTTTGAACCATAAGGAATAACTGATGATCTTCGCATGCACTTAAAAAAAACCTCACTTCCTCCTCCAGTCACGTGGATAGAGTATGCCTTCCACCGCGCTAAATATGAAATCATAGGCTATATTTTGAAACTTGACGAAGATAATAATACTGGATTGCTCCAAACAAAAGTCAAACGTTTTAATGTTGGATAATAATGCACTGCTGCAACTGACCATACTCTCCATTGAGGTAAATGCGATTTATTTATTTATGTATTTATTTATATTTGTTTATACAGTATGTCTGATTTATTTTACTGATATTTGAAACCACTACCTATACTTTGCACTTTGATTTGTGAATTTGCTAACCTCTTTTGTGAACAGGCCAAAGCATTTGTCACTTTTTTATTACTATTTTCTTAATCTTCTGTTACCTTTTGAATTAATTGCATGCAAAAATTTATCTATGCCAGTATCACAAAACTTATGATTTTTGCCAAAATATAGATAGTATCTTTTGGCAAGATTTCTCTTGAAGCTTCATGAGGAATTATAAAGCAATAATCATTTAATGCATGGAATTTTTGAAAATGATTATGAAGTATTACCTACTGTATAGCAGTTATTTTAAATCAGGTATGTTTTACTCCAGTACGCATATAGTCATATAAAAAAGACAACATCAGGGAAAATGCCAATGTAGTGTTAGTGAAACAACAAAAAACGATAAAATCCTATTTTCCTCAATTGTTATGCACTGCCTGCCTCTCATTTAAACAGTAGTGTATTAGGACCATAGGCTTGACTTGCTGAAATTCAGCTCAGAGAATCTCAGAGCATTTGTCCAAATCTGTGGGGAACCCAATGAGGTCATGTTGAGGTAACATACCTGTGTGCTTCAAATGTTGGCCAGTTCGCTGTGTAGAGTCCTTAGGCCCTGGTCAAAATGAGTGCACTATCTTGGGAATAGGGAGGGATTTGGGACAATATTGACTTGATGGATTAAGTAGGGAAAACTTTACACCCTCAGCTTGATAAACAAGATACCTTCCGTTGACCTCATACGTCCCCCACAGATTTGTATATAATAAAGCACTTCATTTTAGATATTTCCTCTAAAAAGTAGCACAATGAACCAATAGATTCAGGTAGAAAAATAAGTTGTATTTGCTTGACCTCTGTTTTGTATTTCCAATAAAGAATGAATTCATAATTTATTGCAAGAAGCTTTGTAAATTATCCGTTGGATTGAACATTTTTTACAGCTGTAAAGAATCAAACAAACCTAATTTCAGGAGATTTCTGGATGGAGGAAAATGTCCTGCAATTTTTGAGCCAGTATTCAACTGATGTAAGCACACAACACAATAAGGCATTTTGGTCGCACTTCATAATAAAGAATAACATTATCAAATGCTCTTGTCTGTCAGTCATTTCCTTTCCATAGCGAAGTTCACTATATCAATGCCAATATCTTCAAATAAGCATTTGATCCAATTGTTTAATTACAATCATCTGAATGGAGGATGTCACCCATCTCCTATAGGAAATATTGTGTCATACATGACCTTGTGTTGTAACCATCATCCTTTCACCAGTGTTCCTGGCGGTTCCTGAGAGAGGGCTTTCTGGCACATACTAAGTTGGGCAGCAGCTATTGTAGCATGTGTCAAATTAGGCCATCTAGCCCTATGAGGGAGCTAAAAGCCATTACATTCCTCATAGATAACCCTTATCACTTGATTGCTCTCTTGACTGACTGCATTTAGATTCAGGTCCATGACCTTAAAATGGATAGACAATTTCCTGGGAAGTCAAATTACACTTTTGACTGTGAACTTGCTGACACTTGAGAATGACGGACAAGATAACAGTCATTTCTGATGTTCTGGTTCAAGGTAATCTCCAATCGGATGTGTGGACATCAATTAACTGTTGACTGCTGCTGCCAATGATTACAATGTCCGAAGGGTTATAACTGGAAGCACTTCCTTGTCTTTAAAATGGTAGCCAGGGATTGTCAGACATTACAGATCTGACATTACAGCTGCAATCAAAGACTTCCGACATACTGTAGGCATACGTGAACAATTGTACGTCCATGCGATGTGCGATGACTGTGGCGTTATCTATTTGGAGAACTGTTGAAGTGAAGACAAGTGACAATACGCAGGTGGTGAGAAATACATATACTCATCACTGTTCTTCCTTGAGCTTGCCAGATTGTCATGTGCTCTGCGTGTTTTTGTAGCAATGCAAAAGAAAAGGCATCCTGTATGAGCACCTAGTCAATTTGTTATCCTTCACTCTGCTCCTATCCACGCTCTCTACACTGCACAAACTCTAGTGGATTATAAAGTGGTACATTTCATTGTTATATGCGCATGTTGAGTCCCAGTCTTTGGATCTCGTGCAGCTACACTTCTTGTGTTTACTTGTTACTTCATATCATCCTATGGCATGTTCATGAACTCCAGGCCTGGAACATTCTGAAGAAAATATCCATGCAACTCCCACTTGGATTAATTTTGCTTCCACTACGGTAGCCCCCGATGTCATCAATTTAGCAGGGATCATTATAAACTGCTTTATGAGATAGCCCACGCAGGCTAAATTCTCCCGGAGCTCCTGGGTAATTGTTCTACAGCAGCAGTATAGGAGTACTGTACAGTGCACTAAATTTGACCACAGCCCTATGGGTTATGGTCAGATGTAGTGCACCGTGAAGGAAAAAGGCCGCGGTTTGGGAGACGCAAATATCAGCTAAACGCATTACTCCACAAGAGACAGCTGTAGCTGTAGTGAGGCTCTCTCACACGTTGGTTGATCCGTTTGCTTCCTACATCCCGTCAGGCCGTCACTGCAGTTTACCGTCAGCCAGGCACTCCCCTGAGCAGCACTTAGGGCTGTGTAGAGAGACGACCAAGCACTGTGCGTCCTCCTGCTATGGCTGCCTTATGGACGGATAGGTACAGTGGCCAGTGCTGACATGCATGTCCGTCCCATTGCTTACTGTCGACGGCGATTGTACAGCAACAGCAGCTGTGCGAGTGATACCAGAATTCAAAAGGTAGCCGACGTATCCGGCACTGACAGCTGACGACAGCTTCTTGGCCTGTTGATATTGCCTGCTGTTTGTTGAATGTATCTGTTTTGAGATTGACCGCAGACAAGATACTCTACACGCAAGCAAGCCAGGTCCCACTTAAGATATTGGGATCCTGTAAAGGTCTTGGTGGGCAGGCAGGAGCACATCACATCACCAGCTACAAGTTGTAGCAACAGGCTCACAGACAGAGAGACAGACAACGAGCAAAGGTTGTTATTTATTTTTTTATAGCCGTTGAGTAGTGCCCCCTCAGAATGCATTAGGGCTGATTTGTGTGGACATGGTGAAAAGCTTTGCCTTCAGACATTGGCTGCTTCCCAAATGGCACAATATTACTGATAGGGATGTGAGCTCTATGGGCCATGGTTACAAATAGTGCGCTATGTAAGGAATAGGGTGCCATTTGGGATATATATATACAGAGCCGGTCATAGCTCTCTGAGGGCCCTACAGACGATTTGCTTGGGGGGCCCAGACTTGTTGCAATACATGTTAGGGCCCCACCATTTTATTGATGGGCAAAAATGTTACTGTATTCTATGCAATGATACATGGCCATACAGGTAAAGAGAAAATGTTTAATTGTATAACATATTCTCTTGCAATTTTACAAAGGTTGCCATGTGATGGAGATCTTTTTTTTTATCCTACAGTTCTACACTGACATAATCCATGTCCTGTTACAATGATATCTGATTGAGAATGACTAACAAAATCAACAGGGCCCCTGAGAGGTCAGGACCCCTGGGAACATGCCTGTCCGGTCAGCATTTGACCAAGATTATTACACATTTAGATAGCGGGCCAGACTAACTACTCATCTAAAATCTCAACTGATATGGCATAGAGAGCGACATAACGAGTGTAAAACTGTTATGTAAACCAAATTTGCGGCATGTCAAATTTGCCGCAGGTTGGCCCTAGCATGTGTTCATCATCAGTTGACCGGGAGAGATTCTTTTCGGTCACCTCATACATCTGAGGAAGAGGCCGGTGGGTAGACAAAGAGGACTAAAGCCTAGTCAGTTGCTATCAAGCACCCTAGGACAGAACCAGCGTGTTGGCACAGGTTCCTGGCATGGAGGTACTGTATGTTTCTGTACTCTCGACCAACACTGAGAGTGGGTGGGAGGAGGACAATAGACCTTGCTTTCACTCAGCATAAGCTTGGAAGGAACCACAACTACCACAAATCACGTGGGGCTGCCGAAAAGGAAAAAAACGCACAACAAACAAGAAGATAAAGACAGAAATAATTTATCGCGCCATCAATCATTTACAATAAGCTTTGGGTTTTGAGTTACTTTTTCGACTGGGCTGACTCCTACATGTGCTGTAACTAGGCAAATATTTTCAGGCAGAGGAAGAATGCGTTTCAGGGGAGGTGAGCAGTAAGTGGGGGGGGGGGGCTAGCTCTGACCCAGATTGGCTGACATGCAGCTGAGGCTGCTTCCACTTCTCAAGCAGCGTCAACACAGCACAGTACATTTTTAATAGCAACCACTTGTACGTTTGCACTAAAAGGAGCTTTTGTTTCTGCGCTTATGTAGTCAAAATTCCACGCACTGTTTAATTATGCGCTCTTGTTTTAAACGCCTGGTCCCTCCTTCCATTGTTTCTGGAGTGGCAGTGTATTGCGTGATGTGCTGTTGCCGCTGGTACTGTGATTCTGCTACTCAGATAGCACAGGTTCTTCGCGACATGTTACGCGACACGTAACGCAGAGACCTCTCCGTGGCCTGTTGCTTGGTGCTTGTGTACGACTCAGCCCGCTGAAGCCATTTCAAGCGACGACTGCACCACATAACTCCAGTTCGCCTTGCGTTGGGCACTACTTTGCATAGAGCTGTGAAGAGCTGCCTTCCACTGGAGCAAACGGCTGGTGCGGGCTACGGAGGGGTTAGCGGGCGCTTTTGTTTCAACCTCTCCCTCCCATTCAAGTAGGAGAATTAAAACATCATCCATATTCAGTAGGAATGAATGATGAGGAGAATAGAGGCCATCCACTTGCCTTTGATCTAAATGAGTGGGTATAATGCAAAGCAGATCTTTGGGTTGAAACCACTGGAGTTGAGTTTTGCAGATTAGGCACACAACACAAGAGGTCTAGTGACTAGGACACGTTTGCATCACACTGGCTGCATTTCGCTGAACTGTCCGTCAGGTTGTCAGAATGTCAAAATTGTCCTTGTTCATGGATTGTAACTCACTGCCATTACAGCCTGCAGTTATGGTCTCCGCCTAAAATGGCACCCTATTCTAGAGAAGGTGCTCCATTGAAGCAGGTTGCCAATGGAACACACAAAACAGCAGGGTCTCTTTTCTATGAAGGGCTGTTTTTGGGTCTCGGTGACCATTTCCGCCATCCGGGTTATTGAGTACATTATGAAGCTGGAGGCGAAACATTTTTACGTTTTGCTGTCGGAATTCAGACCAAAGTTAATTAACTTTCCTAGTTGTCGAGTGAACATGTTAAAAACATGATTGGCACGCCCTCGTGTTACACAGTGACGCCTTCCCACTTCATTGAATAACTCCCTGTGTGTTTCTGGTTTCTTCAGGCTCAGTGAGACTCATGTTGAAGGCACATGTGAATTAAGTGTTTTTCCAGAAATCAGCAGATCCGGTCAAGAAAATCCTAATTAAATTTTTGGTGAAACCCAAATGCTTTGACCTAGTATCTAAAGACTCCACCATAGAAACTAGACTCTACAACATTCACAGTCGTTGTCTCAAGTTGATGTCCCAATTCTGTAAAGGTCTTCTCACAAATCAGCTTGTCAAATCCAAACCAACTGTGCTACAAACCAAATACTGTAACCAGCATCAAGAGACAACTATGAACATCTTGTTGTTAGTTTTGATCTACAATCCACACCAGCTTCAGGGATGTCTAGAGGTAACCCAGCACCTGACCGTAATAATGACGGTCTAAGCCTCCACCTTCGGTGTACATTTACTCCTGCCAGCATGGGTTCAAATTTGACCCGCTGCTCTTTAAGCAAAAACTATTTTTGGTCATTCACCACTTTTCTCCAAATGGCTTGAATACGTAACTTAAAAAATAAATAACAATAGATAAGTCCCAGTGGCAAAGTGATTAAATATGGGTAGTTATTCTATCTATCAGACAAAGGTCAGACATTTTGAAAATGTATTTGTTATTAATCCTTTTTTTTTTTACTCTTATCATTTGCAATGCATAAATGTGTTATTCAATGCTTTTCTGTGGGCTATAGACCTCTATAAAACAACAATACACAGAAAGAAACAATGCCAATGTCTTTCAATTTCACTAGATAAAAGCCCCCAATCCAATACATGTTTAAATGTAAAACAAAAGACCTACAGCAATGTGTTTTCGGTCTCCCATGGCTGATTCAGTATTTTAAGACTCTGGGTGGTTGAACAAGTACAATTTGCAATGGCCATTCCTCAGGCCCTCTGGGGTTATAACTGCTATACATGTCATGGCAGTGTGAGCCGGTGAGGGTTTGCCGAACTGTCCTCATTTCTTCCTCTAATGTGGACAGTACAGACACTGGCAGGGCAGAGTGTGCATGACCAGTCAATGCAATAGAAGAACACCTATGAGTCTGCCCTAATGCAACCTGCAGGCACAGATTCAGTCAGTGTGAAGCAACCAGTCCAATGGAGCCACTGTCCTCCCTGTGTGTGTGTGTGTGTGTGTCTCTATCGGTGTCTTTCTCTCTGTGTCTGTCTGTATTCCTCTCTCTGTATCCATCTCAGTCTCTCTCTCCCAGGCCGATTCTCACTCCTGAGTTGTCTCTCCTAACTCGTTCATTAAATATAGCAGCACAGTGTCAGGCTCTTGCCATTAGCGCCAGTTGTTCGGTCCATCTCCAGTGAACATGAGTAGAGGACTTGCACTCTACTTACAACCCTGCATGCTGTCTGTTTTCTTCTCAGATGTCAAGTAGCATACAGAAATCCAGTAACTTGCCAGTACAAAAAGTAAATATAGATTCTTCCACGCTGTTGAACGAACACGGTCTTATTGTGAAACATTTCAACACTATGGTCTTCTTAAGCCTTTAAGTAATAAATCGTATCAGTTTGACCGTTCACCACGTGGGCTCAACATGATGTAAATCGCTCTTTATGAGCAAGAGGGAGCCTCTTAATTCTGTGTAATGGCATCCACTGTGATTTTCACAATACACTGCCCCAAAAATCCTCTGGGCTCCACTTTGGATGCTTTCACATCAGATAAGAGGCTATTCGTGGAGCACAGTGCTTCCTTTTAGGTACAGGGCCGTGCTAACCGCTAACCAGCAGCGTCATGCCAGACGAGGCTGTAGGGCGACTCAGTACCCGGGCTTTGCTATCTGTGCTCTCTCTGCGGCAGTCTGACGGTGGACATAATGCAGCGTGATACGTGGCCGAGCCGGGCCAGGCAAGCATAAAGCAAGGCAAGAATGAGGCTGATCTGGAAATTGCTGCTCTCAAGTAACGCTCTGAGTGTTTGCCTTGTTTCAGAAGTCAGCACTCCTGTTCATGTTTTCAGCTCCAGTGACTCACTGGGCCACGTCGGAGAGAGATCCTGTGCTGCTATTTCAGCACTTTCCCCTGCAATCGATTCAGCTAGCCCTGAAGGGGAAATCAGGCCCATCATGTTCCTTACAGAGACGCACACACGCACGCAGTTGCACGCACACGCACGCACAGACGGACATGTGCACACACAAGGAAGCATGCACTTACACACATGCACAAGCGCGCACAAACACGTGAAAGTCGCCCAGTTGAGAGCGAAAGCTCAACGCGCTCGACATTGACAACATCATTTAAGGACTATAGAATATTCCAATTGTCCCTGTGCACTTACACATTTGCATACACACGCACGCACGCACATACGCACACACGCACACCTCGTGCAGAATTGTAGGCGTATACCCCTGACAAATGCGATTGTGTAAATTGGCCACAGCATCACCTGGCCTTGAGTCCTGATCCAGG
Organism: Esox masquinongy; assembly: GCA_016801175.1. NCBI lineage: Eukaryota > Metazoa > Chordata > Actinopteri > Esociformes > Esocidae > Esox > Esox masquinongy. The sequence goes on along the minus strand of JACXGI010000149.1, from coordinate 168,998 downwards.
AAAGAAATCAGCCTGCCTGGTTGTGACCTTCAGATGGAAACAACACAGCAGGAATTAGAGGGGAATTTCAAAAGCTGAAAACTCTAATGACTCACTAGTTTCTGCCAGGGTGTTTTTTGTCAAAGGCTTCACATCCACAGAGATCTACAGGGGGCTGTTGGGGTGGCCAGTGTTGTGGAACGACAGAGTCACCGCAGAGTGGAAAAACCTGGCAAGCCACACCGACAAAGCCTCGGCCAGATGCCACAGGTCACAGTCGCTGCGTTCTAAATGGCACGCTATTCCCTACCTGGCGTACTGCGTTTGACTGGAGACCCCATCAACGTAGCGCACAATGTAGGAAATAGACTACCGCTCGAGACTAAGCCAGTGACATTGTAGCCAGGTGACGTCCAGGCTATACGGTTTAATCAAACACCTTTTGGACCAGAAAAGCCCTCTGACACAGGGGCTTCTGCTGGGATAGGCAGAAAATAGAATCCGAAATCAGCAGAGCACAGTGTATTTCGGGAGATAATTTGAAGTTCGCAAAGGGTGCACCACAATTATCTCTCCTGCTTTGCCACATGCTGCAGGGGTTTAACAGAACAGAGTTTTCCGTTTTCATCACAAAACACTAGACAATTGTTGGTTGAATGTAAAACAGATTGGTTGAGAGGATATTAGAGTTAATCTTTCAAATCAATTTGGAGTATTTTATTACTGTGATGGATTATGCAATTGGAGATAGAAACATTGTAGGTACCAAGACAGGACAATCTGACTCACTCCATGTACTGTAACCTGGAACATAGCATCAAATCAGGAGATCACCACAGTAAGAAGAAACCAGAAGCTTCCTTAAGTCTAGTAAAAATGACATTGTGTAAGACCCTTTGTCAATCTGAAGTTGAACTGAAATATCCAACTAAGAATATTTTGTCAGAGAGAATAACTTTCTACAGGCAGTAATTTGAAAAGAAAATAGTGGCTCTTTCCCGAGTTACAATGAATTATGTTTTTGAAGGAAACAATAAAGCACTTTAAAAAGACTGACCATTAGGTTTCACAGTCAAGCCAAGTGTAATCTCAAAACTACTGTGACTCAAGAAATAAGAGACGCTCAAAATATCCCTATGGCTCTTGTCGTAACAATATGGCGGTTATGGATCATCTCTCTATCCCCATCTATTTTCCAGGATTTACCTGTTCTGTTATGTTCTGTTGTGTGTTTGTTAAACAATGTTTTCTTGGCAGAAGTTCTGTTGGTTTTCCTCAGGCTGGATGCGTGTGATCTTTCTCCTGAAACAGCAAGCCATTTCTGTGCTCTAAATACACAGCAGAAAGAGAGAGCGCTTAAATAAACCCCATTTCAGAAAGATGGGATCACAGCGCAGCAAGGAGAAGATCCGCTGCTCATTGTAATCTGTGCTTTGGCTTGTCATTCTTATGTATGCTTGCCTTCTGTGGAGAAACGTTTATAGGATGTGCGATGGAGTCATCCAAAGTTCCCTTCTTACGTTGATCTAATAGTACTGGGTCTCAGTGTCTATATGTGGATACTGGATACTACAATGGCTGTAAGGCAATAACCGTCCACACAACACAACTGATTACTTTTGGATGGCACCACAAATTGGAGGATGCACACAGAGCCTTGGGGGCTTAGCATTACGGCCCTGATGATGGCAGCTGCATGTACTAGAGAAAATTGCAACTGAAATTGTGTTACTTAAGCTGTTGAACTGATTTCCTAGTTTAATGCTGCTTGTGTTAAAGGTTTGGGCGGGGAACGGCAAAAACAAATGGAGTCTTGTTTTGGCAATGAGTCGGGCTTATGCTGCCCCTGGTTCATTTCCCCAACTCACCCCCGAGACGCCATGGTGGAATCGGGTCTGGGCCAGGGACCGGATTAGGGTTAAGGTCAGGCTCAGAGATAGCAGATATAGGGAACATGGATTTCTAGGTTTCAGATCTCTCCAAGGACAGTAAAACAAACGTGTCTGTTTCCATTACCAGACATTGGCTGTGGAAAAACGATCACCTCAAATTGGACTTACAAAGTGTTTCTGTTGATTCATATCCACGGCTTTATGCCAAGTGATTGTTACTGATGGGAGCCTTGTCAAACTAACACCCAACCAGCAAGGGGAGTGAATCCAGAGCAGAGCCTACATTCTTTCGAAAGTATTGTTTACACTAAGACTGAGGATTTCGTACGATTCGGATCACTGTTGCCTGTTCGATCACAGAAAATGAGGTCACAGCACTCCTTCTCCGAGACCCTTGATACAGTCCCAGATGATATGCTTGGTGGGGACAACAAGCTTTCTGCATGAAACTCCTTAGGGAAGCTGTCTCTGTGTTATTAAGGTGAGCCTCTCATGCTAAGCAGCCAGCCTCCATTTATTCATATGAGTATGTAGCAATCAGTGTGAACGGTCGACAACATCACCAATCACAATGGCTCCATCTCATTTCACGAATCATTAGAACAATGCAAGGCCTGTGAAGCAATTAGCAGAACAACATCATGCTGTTGTCTATCAATTTAAAACAGCAGAATGTAGACGTCATCGAACTGCACAGACACCAGGAACCAAAACTCAGAGCTGAAAACCATGCAGTGTGGTCACTGCGAGGGCCTATACAAACCTGGTCCTACACCAAACCAACGCCGAATCTAAAGTGGAGCAAACCGCACCAGCCACGGTACATCTGCCAAAGCGAACACATAACAGTGACGATTTGTACTGGTTGGCCTATCCATGAAGGACATGAAGTGGAGTGGCTTCAGATCGTACATGCCTACGTACGTGTGTAAGCATTTGTGTGTGTGTGTGTAGTGTGTGAGTGTTTATTAACAATATGTGTTGATGTTTTTTATCCTGTGATGCTTTTGAATTATCCCCTTTATCATTGAGACGACTGCGCTGGGGGCCAGATGAATAATCTGTGATGAAACGCCGTGACTCTGGACGAGATGCCTCAGAGTGCCTATTGCTCTGCGACTCTCTCTGATGTGTGTGTGACCGTGGTCCGAATGGCACTCTACCCTACACAGGGCACTACTTTTGACCTGAGCCCTAGGAGCCCCGGTCAAAGTAGTGCACTAGGTGGGATGTAAGATGCCACCATTTGGGATGCGGACTTGCTAATTTGATTAACGACTGTAAACAATTAACAGAATGCACATTTCACAGAATAACAAACAACCTCCTCCAATGGCGGTGTCTGCTGCGTCTCGCACTGATTGCCTTGATCACGACTCAAATTGCCATCAGCACAATTCTCCATTGTCTCCCCGTGTGCAGTGGATGGTGTTACATATCTATCAATCTTTAGTATGTCGCCGGCAGAAAGACTGAAGCAGCTTCTGAAAGGAAGCAGTGTCACAGACGGTTCACAGGAGAATTAACAATGGCCTAATATGACCTGCCAACACACTCAGACCATTTAAACCAAGTTAAAGATAACAAAAATAAATGTTACTTTTTTGGGATTTGAGTCCCATCGCAATACAATATTGTTTTCTTATTTATACATTTTGTTCAATAAGCGGACAGTCCTATCCAGAGTGACTACCTTGGTAAAGTCATCTTAATTTAGTTCGGTGGGGGTGGGTTGGCCAAGAAACCAGAGGTTGCGGAGCAAAAACCCCTGCAGGGATGTAGGGTTTGAGCATAGCCTTAACGTAGGGAGGACAGTTCCCTGTGCTGCTCCTTAGGCAGGCGCCATGGTCTTTTAGTGGATGTGAGCTCCAACTGGAAGCCAGTGGAGTGTGGGAGACACCAGGAGTGTCGTTAGTCTGATGGCACGGGCTGGGAACCACCAGGGGTGTCGTGAGTCTGATGGCACGGGCTGGGAACCTACTCTTCTCCAACTGGTAGGGATGTGACTGCAGCGTGTTGAACACGTGTAAGCACGTTTATACAAAGACAACGTTGGCTAAGCCAGTGTTTTCATCTCCTGTCAATGTGATTGTGACTGGAGATGTAATTCTTAGCACGTCCCAAATGGAACCCTATTACCTGTATGGTGCACTGACCCCTACAGGCCGTGGTGAAAACGAGCGTTCTATATAGTGAAAATGGTACCGTTTGGGACACGCATGGAAACGTCATTACATGTGACGGAAGTGGAATGTTCCTCATCGCAGACCAGATTCACAATCAGCCTATCCTTTCTATACTAATTGGAGCCAGGAGGCAGACAGCAGAACATGATCTCTTTGCTGGCTTGTCATTTCAGCTTGATTACTGTAGTGAGAGAGATAGAGTAGAGAGAGACAGAGGGATTGTTTACGTTACAAGAGAGAGAATAACACACTAGATAGACTTATCTTACTTTGCATAATAATTTCCATAGCGTTTGAATTTACATCGGCATGTTCGAGATGTACCACGCTGGATTCTAGCTGTCAATTGCAGGCAAATCGAGCGATATGCATGCGCACTACACGGAAACTTGATACATGTACACTTCAGACAGAATTGTCTTCACATTGGCGAACGCTACCTTGGAAGTTGGCGTCTCCAGCTATCAATATCTGCAGCTTTACACCGAAAAATAATCAAGCGTCTTGAGTCTTGTTCGATATGTCTCTGAAAATATGGCTTAATATAAACAAACTCAGAGAGAGAGAATGAGTTAGAGACTCAACCGGCCAAAGACTGTCTCTGATTGGGTATCTGGATGTAGGTGGCTGTTGCTTTTGAAGTAGACAGAAACACAAAACGCTCAAGAGTATCTGAAGTTGAAGGATGGAAAATTAGGCCAACAAGTATACAACTAAGATGACATAGGAGTCTGTTAAGCCTTTAGAGGACAGTAATAAATCAGGTTTAAGTAGGCATACGGCAGTTTAACTGTCTACCCAAATGGCTTCAGTATATACTGACTTATATTCATATCCTGATCAAAAATGGTGAAGTACATACAGGTTGCATAGACCTTTTTTCCACACCTTCCTCCGTTTTTGTCAATTTGTCATTAAACACTAAACACGAGTTTGTCCTTCAAACACTATAATTTGTCCTCCAAACACTAGAGTGTGTTGTCTAAACACTAGTATGTGTCATCTGAACATTAGAGTTTGTTCTCTAAACACTAGTGTGTGTCATCTAAACATTACAGTTTGTTCTCTAAACACTAGTATGTGTCATCTGAACACTAGAGTTTGTTCTCTAAACATTAGTGTGTCCTCTGAACACTAGAGTTTGTTCTCTAAACATTAGTGTGTCCTCTGAACACTAGAGTTTGTTCTCTAAACACTAGTATGTGTCATCTGAACACTAGAGTTTGTTCTCTAAACACTAGTGTCTGTCATCTGAACACTAGAGATTGTTCTCTAAACACTAGTGTCTGTCATCTGAATACTAGAGTTTGTTCTCTGAACACTAGAGTTTGCCCTTTAAAGCAACAGTGTGGTGAGTTGGTTTCAGCAGCAGCAACATTAGTCCTGGTTATAAGGATATTGTCTAGATGTTTTCCAGAGGCTTCAGACTAACACGACAGGAACACATTGACAATACATAATAACTGTTGGCTGCTCCCCTGTCTGTCTGTCTGTCTGTGTGTGTGTACACATTTGTTATCCAAAAAATCTTTCACAAAAATAGTAAAACCTAGAAAATCGGTTCCCACAAGGTTTTATTTTGATTTCTGCATAACGATTTAGGGTAGAACTTTGAATTGGTCATAGTCTTCGAATTTAGGTCACTTTTAGGGTTAATTATTATTGGTTAGGTTTAGGATTAGGATAGGATTTAGGGTTCGGTTTAGGGCTAGGGGATAAGGAAAATTGATTTTGGGGTTAGGGTAAGGCTCCCCACATAGACAGAAAAACAGCGTGCGTGTGTGTGCGTGCTTGTTTGTGTGTGTGTTTGTGTGCTGATGGATAGGAGTGAGGAGAGGCCCTTTTATGTGTCATTATTTGAACCCATAAATAAATAAATTGGGATGGGAGGCAGAGATGTGCTGCGTAGCTCACAGGGAAAGGAGGGCTGTCAAGGTCATGGCGTCACAGGGACACAGAGAAACGGATCAGGAGGCTGCCGTCGGGACATTACAGGAGGCGTTCTTCAGGTTTACAGTAGAAGTGGAGAGAGGGAGAAGAGAGATGGTAAGAAGGGGACAAGGAGCATGGGGGAGTGGAGAGGGGAAAGAGAGGTGGAGAGACATGAACAGAAGGAGAAAGGAGAGGGTAAAGAGAAGAAGTGGAAAGGTAAACAAGAGAGGTGGAGAGAGGTAAAGAGAATGAGAGGTGGAGGGAGGAGGTAAACGAGAGAGGTGGAGAGAGGAGAGGTAAAGAGAAGGAGAGGTGGATAGGTAAACAGGAGAGGTGGAGAGAGGAAAGAGATAAGGAGAAGGAGAGGTAAACAGGTGGAGAGGTGGAGAGCGGAGAGATAGAAGGAGAAAGAGAGGGGAGAGGTATACAAGAGAGGTGGAGAGAGGTAAGGAGAAGGAGAAAGAGAGGGGAGAGGTATTCAAGAGTGGTGGAGAGAGGTAAGGAGAAGGAGAAAGAGAGGGGAGAGGTATACAAGAGTGGTGGAGAGAGGTAAGGAGAAAGAGAAGAAGGTGGGGGGGTGTTTAATAGGAGAGGTGGAGAGAGGTTAGGAGAAGCAGCAAAAGGAGGAGAACAGACTGAAAGGAGAGTCAGGTCTCCAGGCCTGTCACCTCAGACTGATCAAAGGGCCACAGGGAAGGGGGTGAAATATGCAGTGAAGCAAAAGGGGGTGCACATATGATCACAGGTCCTCTCTGACTGGAAGCGGGGGCTTCTTGTGTATCTGCATGCTTGCAGGGGGGGCAGGATATGCGTCTGTGCCACCCCCCGGGGACTCTCATTAAAGGGGCCCTCAGACTGATGCCGTGCCACCGCCTTGGGAGCCCGACGGGGGAGACCGGAGAGGGGTTGAGTCGTTTAATTGTGCATGCCCAGACCTGTAGCTTTCCAAATCCATCACCATTCTTTTGTGTGCCACTCATCCTGGCTAGACCGCATTTGGCAATTGAATGAGCCTCTTCCCAATTCAATGGGATCAAATTACAGTGACACAGGCTGCCTGGCAGTATGGGCAGGGAGGTGTTATCATGCTGATTTGGGTGGTTTTCAACAGTAAATCTCCAGTGAACTCCGGTGGAGGAAAACACAAACATTTAATAATTGAAATAAACACTATATTTCCAAATTAACTTAACTGAACAATTGTGATGCCAAAGTAATGTTATCAAGTGTATGAACATTTGTGGAATATCTGGAATTTTTATTTACTTATTTAATTAACTTTATTTAACCAGGTAATTCATTTTATAACTAATTGTAATTTTTTTAGGACAACCTGGCCGAAGGAATTCAACTGTGATATAACAAAAGTACATAGAACAACATAAATAATGTAAAAATAAAAGGCATATTTTAATATACAAATAAACATTCAACAAACAATAAATTACAATAGATACGGCAAGACACGTGTACATCAGCGTAGGAATTTCACCGTTGCCCTTCGTTCTGGCCGTGATGCCCCAAAATCATTGTACGCCCTTCGGCCAACATGGCCTTTGTGCCCCTGCTACCGTCAAAATCTCACGGTCAGCAGTTTGTTCGTAAGTTCGTTTGAAGTTCGCAATTGAGAACAACCACAAGAACGGACTACATGCAGGTAAGCAAGCTAGCTACTGTAGTTATCGATAGATAGTTGACTTATTTAGTGCTTACCTGAATCAAACCTCCGTTTTAGAAGGTGCATTCATGAGCAACTGGGAAGCGGGAAACTTCCGACCTCGAAGTGGGAGAATACACCTGAACGCTTTTTGAAAGCTCGGAGAAATAACGTTTGGTTTGACGTCACTCGACATGGCAGCGTTTGTGGTGAAAGATTAGAAAACAAACATTTCTTGCTCCGTGCACAAATAAGTCACTATATTTGTTTATTTAGGTCGTACTCATTAGCGCAGGTGATTGTGATATTAAAGGATACTTAGCGGTTTACTTTTGGGTGACTGAGGTAATGTTGTCATTCTGGCTAGCTAGCCTTAACGTTACTTAACTGTCAATACCGTAGCCTGTTTGTTGTCGTCATTTGAACGCTCCCAACTAAAACTTCTGAAATGAAACATTCCAGAATATATCAAAAATTTGAGGGAGGAGTAATTTGAAGGATTAAAACACGACAGATAAACTTTTTATTTAGAAAAACATATCAGTTATAATAAGTTATTATTCAAAATATTATATTAAAAGTGAATAATGTATATGTTTTATGTCATGCATGTTTTTTTTTCTTTTCAGCAATTCAAGTTGTTTTTTTGTAAGCTCCAAATCCTCTTATTTCATTCAATGGCCTTTGTGCCCTGGCATGTGGCCTTTGTGCCCTAAACATTTTTGTGATACCGAAGGCCATAGGAATATTTCAGTGGATTCTGTAGACGCATTTATCAGATATCAGCTTGTTTATTTTAGGAGTAAAGTGAGACAAGAGTGTCAAACTGAAGTGTCTTTTACAACATCCCAGTCATTAACAGCAGCAAATAAAGAAATCAGCATCTATCTGAAGTTGAGTTGAAACTAATTTAAGTGCTTTAACCATGAATCAGAAAAACCCACAAAGTACCTCATATGAACACAATAGCAACAATTACTTCCTTCAAATTTGATTTGATTTGTAAGTGTCCAACTTTCGTTCTGTCCATATTAGTATGGAAATAAGAACAGCTGAGATTGAAACAAGTCCTGCTCATTAAAATAAATCTGTCTGATACTGAAACAAGTCCTGCTGATAATGAAAAAAGTCTGGCTGATTTTGAGACTAGTACTGCTAATGGTGAAACAAACCATGCTGATATTAAAACAAGTCCTGCTAATACTGAAACAAGTCCTGGTGATAATGTCACAAGTCCTGCATATAATGAAACAAGTCCTGGTGATAATGTCATAAGTCCTGGTGATAATGTCACAAGTCCTGCATATAATGAAACAAGTCCTGGTGATAATGTCACAAGTCCTGCATATAATGAAACAAGTCCTGGTGATAATGTCATAAGTCCTGGAGATAATGTCACAAGTCCTGCATATAATGAAACAAGTCCTAGTGATAATGTCACAAGTCCTGCATATTATGAAACAAGTCCTAGTGATAATGTCACAAGTCCTGCATATAATGAAACAGGTCCTGGTGATAATGTCAAAAGTCCTGCTTATAATGAAACAAGTCCTGCTGATTTTGAGACAAGTCCTGATATTAAAACAAGTCCTTCTGATATTGAAACTTGTCATTCTGATGTTAAAACAAGCCCTGCAGATAATGAAAAACTTTCTGCTGATATTAAAACAAGTCCTGCTATTATTAAAACAAGTCCTTCTGATATTGAAACAAGTCCTGCTGACGGTTAAACAAGTCCGACTAATGTTTCAACAATTCCGGCTGATATTGAAGCTGTCCTAATACAGACGCCGTAGTACAGTGTTACTTTATCCTGTAATCCAGAGTAGTATAAGTGAAGTCAAGAGCTCTATTATTTCTCCCTACTTTATTTATTGATCACGGTGGTTGACTCCTATGATTTGACGGAGGGATTGAAGACCTTTGTGCGCTGGCAGAGACGAGTGGTGAAGGAGAGGAGAGCAGAGCACAGGCGGATACACACACACACACACACACACTGTGTGGGGTGGGTCTGAATCCTGTATCCTCTAGGCAGCATGCTGCTAGCCTCATGAAGTGTATTGGTATTCAGTCGGGCAGCTGCGGAGGGGGATTGTATCATCTGTTGTTGATCCCCCTACAGACACCTGATGGCCCGCAGATGATGAGCTCAATACTGATCCTGCCTCTGCCCTTTCCTTCTCCCGCTCCTCCCCGGTCCTCGTGCCAAATGGCACACTACACCCTACACAGCCCACAGCGGGGCCCTGGTGAAATGTAGTGGACTGCAATGGAAACAGGGAGCCATTTGGGACTCGCGCCACGCTTCGCTCACACACTGTATGAAGATCCTGGCTGGAGTTTATTCGCAAGCAGCAGTGTTGCTGTTGAATCACAAATCATCTGGATGCAAAGCATGTAGTTGCAGGTCTTAGTTTGCACCCCGTTCAGCCTCCCGTCAGCGTATGTTCACTGGCTTACTACTGACTGAGCCGCAGAGCTAAGTCATGACAATATGACAAAAGACTGTTTTACCTGTCAGGAAGCGCTTGCGGCGCATGCGAGTGGTGTTGATGGGATATTTCGGTGTTTTGTTAGACCTGACTTAATGTTAGTGCTGTGGAATCAGCAAGACAGTTTGTCAAAGATCCAGTACTGGGCTTCTGTGGCTGGCTTAATGAAACCATGTGTGTGTTGGTGGATTCACTCCTCAAAAATCAAACTGAAATGGTGGCCTCCGTTAGTCCGTCAGTCTAAAGGCCTCCGCACGTGGTCGTGTGTGGGTGGCATGGAAATGGCATCATGTTTTCAAGACATTTGATTTCTTGTTGATGCGTTCCATCTAGGGGGAAGTCTGCCTTGTGTAGATATATCCACTAGGCATGCCAGTCACCGTCTTTGGTAGCTACTATACATGAAGGTCCGAGGCCATCTTTTATTGCAGCTAGCAATGACCATAAAACTTCCAGTCCCGTGTTTAAAATCTAATATGCAACTGTGCAGTTTTGGCGAGTGTGATGTTCTATTCTAATTATGAAAACAGCTTGAACCGCCTTTATTACACAGGTGGAGAAAAAATAAATGGCAGAGAAAATGGGACATTCTCCTGTCCAGCCAATGCGAAGAGGAAAGACATTTTCAATATTTCCAAGATTTAATGACTTGACATAAACATCTCATCTTGACCAAGAGAACTTTTAGCTTGCCCCTAAGGGCTACAGAAAGCAGCAAAACTAGCACAAAGCTAGGACTCTCAACAGTTTGTGCAATCATCGTGGAAGTGTGCGAAGCTATCAGGCATGTGCCTGAAGGACGATTTTGTAGCTTATCCCTCAGTGGAAAAATGGGACATAATCATCAGGGAGTTTGTGGGTGACGAGGCCCTTCCCTCTGAAAGTAAACCTGATACAACCATATGCAGGTAAAATATGCAAAATGCTTCAAATGACTGCACATAATTATGATGTGAAAATTACCTCAAAATGGACATTGTAGTTATGTCTCACAAGTGATCTTAGCATGCACAGTTATTACAGGACCAATACACTGTAGGCATTAGGAGATCTGGGTGGATTTCACAGCTGTCTGTAATATGGTAATAGCTCAATCTTGCCCCCTGATAAAAGGCAGAAGTTTAACTATATTACTTTATTATTATATTACACCAATCAAATCCTGTCAGATCTCCACAGGTGCATACTGTAGGATGTAAGGCTTGATATAGAACTGGGCCACAGCACACAGTTGATGGCCTTCATGTTACTGTTCAATACTAATGGAATCAGTTATTTTATTCAAAGGTTCTTCTGGCCTTGAAGAAGGCAAGACAAACTACAACCACCACCATTCCAGAGCCAGAGGAATTTCTTACAACTACTTGGGAACCTGGCAGCAGGATGGAAGGTCTTGGGACGATCCCTTGAGGTTGTGCCAGAGAAAGCAATTGGCATTATGAAGGCCTTGTGTGACCCTCCGCAACTATCTTTGTACCACAGAAACTACAGGGACGGACAACACAGAGACATCCACCTAACATTTGTCTACCAGTCCACTCCCAATGATGATCTGAGGCTAGGACAGTGGACGGGGGGATAAGACACAAGCTGACACATTTCTCTTCCTCTGGAATTATAACTGTTTATCATACAGTGAACTGTACACTTCACAATAAAGACTTTTCAATGAGCAATTTCATCCCAGCGCTACATTTTGCCGTGATCTGACCTTATCGCTGGTTTAGGAAAAAATCAGCAGCAAACAATCACTGTTGGTGACCACAGCATGACAGCACGTTAGGAGGAGTACAAGTAACCCAGTACTATAGATGACAATAAGCTCATATACAAAGCTGTACAAGTTTACTGAGTGGCTGATTCATTCTAGTGATACACTCACTGGCCTCTGTATTAGGTACAGCAGCTCATTAACCCAAATCATGTGGCTGCGAGTCAATATGTAAAATGTCCCACGACCATCACCCTCCTACCTCTAACACAGCCACTCAGATTATTAACATCCCAGCAAAATAATAATATCCCAAATAAATATGGATTATCTGACAGGAGAAAGGTGATGGATTATGAGATGTGACTTTGTGTGGTAGCTAAGCCAGGTAATTGTGTTCACGTTGTTGATTTGTCTCCCTGGGTGCACGCGGCTGCTCAAGGGAATTTTGTTGAGGTAATAATAATAATGACAACTCACCACTTTCTCTGTTATTGTATTTCTATCATTTCGGAGTTAATTATTTACTCAGTTCCAGAAATCCTGGTCGCAGAATTCCAGATGTATCCCTTTATACCCTATAAAAGCCCCGCCTCCCGGCTTTCTTGTTTCGTACGCTGAGAATTGGCCTCATGTTTGCACGATCAAATCCATGAAAATGCAATATGCTGTACATTAAAATGTACACCTGTTTTTTCAGAGTCATCTCACTTAATATATTTTGTGGTCAAAAAACCCCACGCAAAGTCAAAAAATCACCAGTTTCCGTTAGAACAACCAAATCAACTACAAATATGTTCATCATTTTGACAGCTCTCCTGTTTATGGGTCAGGTACCATACTCCAACAATCGAAGAATATGAATCCAGGGTTATGAAGTACCATACTCAAGTGGACTTTCAAACCGGCTTTTGGAAGTTTTGGAAAGTTACTCCATACAAGCAATTCCACCCATGAAACACTGTTTGATATCACATGACCACAGACTGACTGAAGGAGTGTGTAAAACCCCAGTGTGTGTCCTCCAGATCTACATGATGAGTGGGGAGGACTGACAGAAGACTGGGCCATCTGTTTTACTGCATGTGGGAAATCTTTGACTGATGACAAAAGTCACAACCACCAGCAGCTCTTCTGATTATACAAAAACTTGCCGACGGTTCTTTATCAACACTCATCTGCTGTGTGAATTCATGTTTCCTGGTTTTACTATGTATTTAGTCTGGTCTGAAACACCACAGGCTTTAACAAATACCACAGAAGACCATTTATACGGTAGAAGGAATTGGGAGGAATTTCATGCAGTGTAATATTGATACAATGACCTTAGGATCACTCTCAATGACCTCCTTCTATCTCACTCACTGTCTCACTCTCTGTCTCTCGCTCTCTCTCTCTCATACCCTCAAATAAATACACTCTTACAGAATATGGATTATCTGTGGCCTAAGAATTATGTTATCTCTGCAATGCAGTCTATTAAAAATGTATGTACAGTATGAATCTAATTCTTCCCGGCTGAATAAGGAAGAATACAAAAGTGTCCAAATGAATCATTGACCACGGTTACACAGTGATGTATTACTTCAGTGGGTGATGTGATCATCAGAAGTTGACACGATGTACCGGCAAATAAGCTGGGTCAAGAACCTCTGTGCGAGAAGAGTGCTGTGTAGGGAACGCTGTCGTTTGGGACACTGGCCTGCGGTCTAGAGTGGATTAGTGGATGCCCCTGGTCTCCGAGTCTGTCATATCACATTAGAGGGTTGTCCTGAGGACCGTTTCCAGGAAAATGGCAAGAACACGCTCCATCACAAATAGTCTTGAGTCCCAAATGGCGCCCAATTCTCAGTGCTGTGCATACTGTATATGGGAAATACAGGGGTTCCAGCGCCATTTCTTATGAAACCTTTAAGCCGCGGTGAGTGGAACAAACCCTGGATCATTTGGAGGAAGAGGCCGAAGATACATGACTTATATCGACTGATTTAATGTTTTTTTCTTTTTTTGCCATCCGTTCTCTAGCAGGCGTTTCAGCTTACTGTTATCTCAGTATCCATGGAAAATCTTTTGGATCAGGCCCAGCAGCAGGAACGCTTTAACTACTGGGGACACATACACAAACACACTGCTGTGAGCCACTTCAGATACAAAACTGAAACATCATTATATTATCACGTGGCACAGCCACCAGTTTGGGCCAACGCTCACCACATAAGAGCTATGAGGGGAGAATGTACACATGCTGATTAGGAAGGAGGTCACATGATTACATAGCCAGGACACCATGACTATGTGTGACATGATGTTATTTAATGCCCTCAGAGTCAGGACACTGGTTGGAAATCTCATTTGAAAGACAGCACACTATGCAGGGCAATCTCTTCTTCATTGCCCCGGGGCTAGGTTCTTAGGGAAGAGTGCCCCCTACTGGCCCTCCAACACAACTTCCAGTAGTATCCAGTCTCCCATCCAGGGGCTGACCAGGCCTCACCCTGCTTAGCACCTGAAGTAAGCCAGCAGCGCTACATGGGGTGCAATGCTCTAATTCAAGTGGTATTTATCGTTGAAAACGTTTTCATGACACTGACACTCAGCTCATAACTCAGCTCATAATATCATTAACTCAATCTCACTAACAGAAACCACACTAAGTCATGCTGTAACTGGAATGACAGCTAAAGTAATGATTTCAATATCGAACTGCAAAATAAAGATGCAGCAATTACTTGAAATCTGTTCATTCAGCGCACAGAAGTCAGTTACCATTCCTGACAGTTGATGTTGTCTGCACGGTGCAGAGATGCAGTTGAGAGGGGGGAACAGCTCCCAGTTACTGTCTTTATGTGTGCTCACGTGTAATTCATAGGTGCATGCATGTGTGTGTGCATGCATTCAAGTGTTTGTGTGTGTGTGTGTGTGTGTGTGTGTGTGTGTGTGTGTGTGTGTGTGTGTGTGTGTGTGTGTACATGTACGTGTGCGCATGCAGGAAAGTCCTCAAGAGCACTGTAGTGGAATAGCACAGCGCTAGCTGTCAATCATCGGGCCCTGCTTAGTGTGACTAATGAGGCTCAAGCTGATTTAAATACGCTAGCAACTACTTCCTCAACAGACCTGTGGTGACAGTGAGCGGTCAGAGAATAACTAACACTGTGAATAATGGTGAATAACTAACACTGAGGACAAGCGTTCAGTCTTAAATAGACTCACAAAATCTACCTTTCTCACATCGTGTAGGGAACCCCTTCAGCCCACACCAGGGTAGCAGTATTTTGTATATTTCAGATACTTTAGGAGTGTTAGATTGAGCTTTCCTGTCTCTATGTAACCAATCGAACAGTCCCAAAATGACAAACCCTGTCAATTCGGCCCTCCCATGCAAGCTCAAACAGGATCTGAAAATAACACAAAAGAAAACCAGTACTAGGGGGAGGCTGGGCCTGTCGGTTTGGCGTCCCTGACATTCCCAATGACTCCTGGGTGACTTTTCTTCCACTGTTGTTTTGACATGCACACCGAAAAACACAACGCATCCTAATTTCCCAGGATGACTTCATCGGTGCCCCGAATGAAAAGTGGCTGACACATAGAACGGGAAGAAGTGTTGTCGAAGAGCATTCCCTCCCAGCGTTGTCGCTGCACAATGGAGGAGTATGCAGCGGACATCACAGGGGAGAGCAGCTCAAAGACGTGCTCCTGGATTGAGTAGCGTCGTGGAGACAAGTTGTACAGTGGTTTGCTTAATTCAAATAGGATTTTATGCACGCTTGTGTCTTTCAGCTGTTCAATCAACCAAGCTAATTTTATTCCATTTTGACTTTGCCAATGAGTCCCACCTAACCTTTATTTTTTTCAAACATTTGTCTCATTTGCATACACACGGCTGTGTTGGAAATTACAGTATAAGCTGATAATGACACGCTGGAAAAATAGAAGCGTAGACGCACAACACTGCTTTATTAGCAGTCTGCTGGAGAGACTATTAAAATCAACATTCCTGTTTTATTTATTTTAAAAGTGTCCTCAACTCACATACAATTATACATGTATTATATTGTGCAAAACAAGTCAATGAAACACACAAGAGTGATTAAAAAACAAGCTGGAATGTTTTAGTTTTGTTGTGGATAGTTTATTCTCATATAACCCTAAAATAAAATAAAAATAATTCCCTGTGTGGAAGTGGATGCGGACATACAGCAACACAGAAAGGCTGGGATTGGCCTCTGGCAGTAACTCCGTCACTCTTTCTCTATCACTCTAACACTAACAAGAGGTGACATGCATTCCCTTTAAAGCAGAATTTATCACAATGCAGAAGAACATTTCAATTAATAATTTATGGGTGTTTATCCTTAGAGGTTTAACCAAGGTGCAAAAAACATAAATCCCCACATTGGGAAGGCTTCAAATATGTAAATGCAGACGTTGGTTGTATTCTTGTTACACCTCTATCTCCTCTTTATGCCTAGCACCTGCTGTACACAGGTTGACGAAAACCTAATTGATTGAGAACAGTAAGCCTTATAATCCATTCATTAGTACACAGGCCATTTGAATATCTTTTATCTTCCAAATGAGCAAACAATGTTCATGCGGTTGAAGCTGCAACAGATTGTCTTCTAGCATTAAGCATAACGTCAACAGGTCTCAGTGTTGGTCGACGTGCAACAAATTACACCTGGAAAGGTTAATGGATTTTAGTCTATAAGTTGCTCTCTTCTCATGTGATCGGCTTTCATATTTCCTGTCTTGTGTGTCATAATCACCCAATTTGTCCTGCAGCCCACACAGTTCTGGTATCAGCTTTCTTCCCGGCGCTTTTATCCAAGACATGAAGGTTAGGCAGCCAGGCGGAGAGCTGCCTGTCTGTCTGTCTCTCCCTCTCTGTGGGGGGCGTGAGTGTTTGGGAGATCATAGGCCCTCATATAGGATCATGACACCTCATTGGGATAAATGGTTTTCATTACCATGTTATTGATGCCACGGCGGAGAGAGCAGCCATTACTGCACCCATCAGTTGCTGCTGCATCATTGTGTCATTATTCTCAGTAGTGTCTGGCCCTGCTGGAGACAGGCAGAGAGATCGTTTAGAGATGCTCCCGTTATCACCCCCTCTTCTCCGTCCGTCCGTCCGTCCCTCCCTCCATTCCCGCGTCCTTTCTCGTACATCCCATTGTTTTTTAATTAGGCATAACACCGCTATTAGCAGGTTATTCACGGAGGCGATTCTGAAAAAGCAACGAGACCAGGGAGACCACAGGGCTTGGGATGGAAGCCAGTGGTTCCTGCTACAGGGCGTGTCTCCGTGTTATGCAAAGTGCACTCCGGTGCCTGAGGACCCCTCGAGGCCTGTGAGTAGCTGCTTCCATGCGACGTTGTCACCGTGAGCGATGCTGCCTGTTCCAGTGCAAGGCAATCATCAGCGGCACTGAGCCACGATCCCGCGCTGCTGTGCTACTTTTCCCATCAACGTGCTGTAGTTCCTTCTCCTGCTTAGTGCATTCAGAAGCAAAGCATGCAATTAATTATTGCATTTTCCACCTGTATTGACCTCGTTCTTTTTTTGTCTTCTTCGGTCTACCCCTTCCCACGCAACAATGGTCTGCTGGAGAAATGCAGAGTGGGCAAAAACTACCAGCCATCTATAATTTGCTTTTTTAGTGACTATGAATGGACAAGTCGCACATGGTCTCCTCATAAATCTGGGATTTTTCCATTACAGCTGTATTTTTATATCTGTATATGTCAGTCAAGGACAGGACAACCTGATCCCCATAACAAATGAGGACAAATAATGATGGACATGCTATACTGCATTGTGTACTGTATATTTGCCTGAAAGTATACTAAACTATCTAATAGGGACCCATAATTCAAACCAATAATGAAGTACATTTGATTTAAAGTGATAGCACCAGAGAGAGATGTGTGGTAGCCTAGCCAGGAAAAGTGCAGAAGGTGTCCCAAATGGCACACTTATTCCATACGGCACAAGACCAGGGAAACCACATTTCTAATGTGGGCCTAACTGACTCCTTTCCAAGGAGAGCACTATGGAGGGGAATAGGGTGCCATTTGGAACACAGACAGTGGGAATAATTTTAACTAAGCAGCCACAGTTAACGAAGCACAGCTGTAGGTAACATCTACTGGAGAGCAGCACAGCCAGCTGTGAGAGAGATTCCTGACAGTCACTTGTTAATCTCTCTCAAATCAAGTTGTTGCCATGCGGATCAGCACTGCTCCATGGTTGCATTTTAAAAATGGAATCTCAAATGGCCTTGTATTCCGTACATAGTGGTAGTAAACACATTTTTTAATGCTTCTTTTATGAAGTGCCCTAAATAAATATTGCTTGACGACTTAAACCGAAATCTTTTGCGGCACTATTGCTCGCTGCGTGTTTCTGACTGACATGGCAGTGGTTTAAGTGATGTCAAGGAAAGGGGTGTTGTATGAAACAAGGTTATCAGCCATTGGATCGTCTCTAATCATCAGTGTATCAAAGCTAGTGTCACATTTTGTTGACGCTGCTTCAGCCACGTGTTTTCCTGCTCTGGCCGAATTAATCCTTGTGTTCTGATAATGACTCGTTTGCAGAGAAAAAAACTAGCATTTCCTGGAGTAAGGATTTCGGGTAGCCAGGTGTCACTAAACAGGCAGATTGGTCCCGAATGGGGCACAGAAACATCTCACGCTGCTACAGCCTCCCTCCAGAAAATTGCCAAGCTGCCACGGGGGGTGGGCGGTTGGGGGGGTAGATTATGCCACTTGCAATGTTGTTTTAAATGTCTGTTATAACAAATATTGGTGATATTGTTATCTACACACTGCGTGCCACTTCAGACTACAGGTTTTTGCGTGCATTGTGCACTGTGTTAACTAGAATTAAGCCAGACTGGTAGAATTGTCAGCACAGCTAGCCAACACCAGCATTAACTGGTTGGAGTTGAAGAAACACTTAGAGTGTAATGGAGTTGACTGGTGACTATGACACAAATATCGTTCATGGGTGGGAGCTTTACTCACGTTTTTCTTTAAAGAAAGTTTCAACTGTGTATCGTTACTGCTTGAATAACCTGTAGACCACCACATGTTAGTTGTTTCTTTGACAACCTGGGACACAAATATACAACAGTTTGTGATTACTTAATGTAAAAAGGATATCAGCCAATTGCAGATCTTAGACTTTACATCCACAAACCAATGGCATTTAAAAACATAATAGTAATAGGTCAATATAGCCACCAGAGGGATATTTTAAAACCTCAAATATCAAAGTTGCATTTTGTCTGCACGGTCTTTCTCAAATGTAATGTCCCACGTGAATTTTGCTCATCCATTTCACATGTACATATAGATCATTTAATTTCATTGTACATGTCTTAGAGCCTTATGGTCTTTTCAAGTACAACCATTACAGCTGATCCTAAAAATGGCCTCCACAAGTTCATCTGACTGTGGGGAAGTACATAATGGACCTCACGCCAAGACCCCTTGGCAGTATCTCTTTAACCCTAAACAGAAACAGAAATGACTAATGCTTGTTTGTTTACTCCATTTGTGCTAACATACAAAATTTCACATTTACAGCAGACCATATTTGCATTACACATTACCCAACACATTACTGAAGTATTTTTTACATGAAAGAACTAACCCAGATAGCAAAAACATTATTTCTTCACACAAGCTATTTACTGTACCTCTATTGCAAAGCCTTTGGCTATATACTTATACCACCAAATTTGATGTCTGGCTTTCAAGGGTGCCAGTGACCTGAAGTTGACAGTTTGGCAGATTCCACTGTGCCTGCTGTCAAACCACCTTGCCAAGCACCCAAGTGTCTGAAACAAAGGAATAAGGCTTTTCAGGCACTTGTTTCTAAAGACCATTCTTCATTCTAAGTTCTGTTTTCAATGTGCAGAGCCTTTGGAAAATATTCAAACCCTTTCATTTTCATCAAATTTTGTTGTGTTATAGACTGTTATAGACATTTATATTTGGTATATTTTTGCAAATATGTTATATATGAATTTAATCAATTATAAATTAAGTCTCTAGCATAGGAAAATGTGTAGGAAGTGACTGGGTCTGAATACTACGCATTACACTTCTCTACTTAAGTAAACTGTAACACCATTTGCAGTTGAAATTTAGTTTAATCTGTTATTAGAAACCATTTGTTAGTAGAAATCATTTGGAAAAACCCAGCCACACGAAGTCACATCCTCGTAACCTGTTACTTGAAAGGGGTCTCTGACAGCTGAAACCTGGGCTTTAGTTCCAGGTTTCTCACACCTATCCTCAGGCCTTGCAAAAATATTCACTGTATTTTTAAACCTGAAATGGAGTAATTGGATTTCAGGTAATTGGATTTGTGGACATCTGTGGAAACCTTTATTAGATAGGCCATTTCTTAGTTTTCCTGTGTGAGAAACCTGCATGGTAATACAATCAGATTTTGTTGTATTTCATGTGATTCATTTGTTATCAACTTTGGGGAACAGAGGATTATTACTACAATAGCAGGGTTAATTAAATATCCAGCTAATTTGCTTAAATATATTGAATATCTTTTTGCACTTCAGGGACTTAACCAAAAACAAAGAGTCAAAAGTTTTTTATTTAAGATGAAAATAAACAGCTAATTCTGGTTGCTTGTTAATATTTCCTGTCTAGCTTACCCGGTGGCAAAATTATATAATAATAATATATATTATATAATATATTTTTCATTCATGTGCAATCAACAACATTTATTCACTGCATCCTAAATTATAAATATACAGAAATATATAAAAAAGAGTTGACAGGAAGAAGAGATGCCGGTGGTTCGATGCCACAGGCATCCTGCTTCTGATGGGCAGCTACTGTAGTACTAGTTTGGAGAAGAGCGGGGAAAGGGCGGCTGGGCAGTGTGGCCAATTGGTATGTGACCAGCAGCTAGTGCTGGTTAAGAGAAGAGCAGGTAAAGGGAGGCTGGGCAGTGTGGCCGACTGGTATGTGACCAGCTGGAGTACTGCCATCACACGGCCAAGCAGTGTCGCTTGTGGCTGAAACATACTTGTGGCAGAAACATAAAGGCAGCTCTTATGCTGGAATCTAGCTCTCTTGTTCTCAATGCTTTTTTCAGTGTCACATTGTGTGCGCAATAAGAATCTGAGTTAAAGACCAAACATGTTGGTGTCTATATATAGGATCAGGGGGTGTCACAACATTTAGCCATGGCTGACAATGAGATCTGGGAATCTGGAGAGAGTTTATGTAGGGAAGGAACACATTCTTTGGCCTTCAACTTTGATTGAGCTTACAGAAGCCCAAGCCTCCACAAGACATTGCTAGTGCAATGAGGCAAAGCAACAAATAGAGCAACAGTTCTCCAGATTCAAGCTAGAGCAACGCAACAGTTCTCCAGATTCAAGCTAGAGCAATGCAACAGTTCTCCAGATTCAAGCTAGAGCAATGCAACAGTTCTACAGATTCAAGCTAGAGCAAAGCAATAGTTCTACAGATTCAAGCTAGAGCAAAGCAAAAGTTCTCCAGATTCAAGCTAGAGCAACGCAACAGTTCTCCAGATTCAAGCTAGAGCAACGCAACAGTTCTACAGATTCAAGCTAGAGCAACGCAACAGTTCTCCAGATTCTAGCTAGAGCAACGCAAAAGTTCTACAGATTCAAGCTAGAGCAACACAACAGTTCTCCAGCAATGACTTCTCATCTGTCTGGAGATGCACGAAACAGATTAGTAACTGTAATCTAAAGTCACCCCCGGCTGCAGATGACAACTCACTGATGAATGAACTAAACCAGTTTATACTGCAGATTTGAATCACAAAGGCCCCTCAGATACCTGGACACTTCTCCACCAACCTTCCACTTTTCCCACAATTCCCTTTTACACCTGTCACTCATACACCACTCCAGCCAATACTATTCCAGGCCCCTGTTGTTCGTCCACACCAGTGCTGGTTCAACACCGTGCCGATCAGTGATTCCCTGATCAAAATTAAATCAGTCGTTAGAGCAATGCACTGTTTGAGCCTTTTTCAAATCCTCCCTCTTCGTTCCAGTAGTTCTTGCCAATTGTAATGTAACACTCCTAATGTAGCGTCCTGCCCGAACAACTAATGACATGTGCACATTAAAATGCTTGAGAACCTAATACTTCCCAATTTCAAAACAGACAACTCCCTAAACCCTCCTGTGCATGCCTAGGGGAGTTGAGGCGATGGAGAGCGGCTTCAACCCTGTTTGCTCATAAGAAAATAATTAATATCGCAAGAATGTGTACTATTAATTACAAATGGTCCCTATGTGTTCGTTTAGTTTACTTATTCCCTTTAATTTCCCTGTAAAACTTATAGCAAGACAGTAAAATCTATCTCGTGAAATTTAAAGAAGACCTGTACGCCTATATTAAAACCATAAACAACTCCCACTACAAAATCGCCTCAGCAAAGTCAATGGGAATTATAGCTAGCTTGATTCCTAGCTGTCAAATGATCCTGACTGACAGAAAATGTATGTGGAGAAAGAAATGGAGACAGTTTAACACTGAGAGACGAATGTGTGAAAGTGAATGCAGGTGCTGTAACGTGTGTATGCGGTGTGTGAGCAAGAGCTCTCTGTGAATCCAACCGTAGCAGCGTGCTCAACAAACAACCCCACCGAGTGATACGAAAACATCTGGTTTTCACTAACTTCACCCAGTCACGGAAAATGACATTATGCAGTTGTATCATGTCCACATATACAGCAAATTGCTCATATCTGTAACAACACTTGTTTCATCCAAGCGCTCAGCACAGAACTACTCTGTAGGGGTCACTCACAGGAATGATTACATCTGCTCTCTCTAACTGCTCCAATGTTAATATTAGTCTGCCCATGACAGACAGTTGGGTCTGTGTGTATATGATGCTCGGCTGGAATCTCTCACAAGCCATCGAATACATCAGGTTACTCCACTGGCTCTTCCCGTGTACTGCGTTTTCACAGCGGCTACCCTTTTCACTAGTTGCAGTACTTTGCATGCCTCCCTGCCCATGATTTGCATTGAACATTTTGTGGAACCAAATCACAGCTTATGATTTAAACTTTTCTCAAGTCACTGTCACTGTGCCCTTAGGCTTGAGTCTTGCTTCACAACCAGTATAGATTTAACGTGCAATGGAAACACATTGGCCTGGGCACCTGTGTCTGCCTTCAACTTCACTGCAATGGTCTGACCATCCCCATTGACAGCCATGCTTTGTCTTATCTTTAGGTAACCTGGTTAACTTCAGTGCAAGTAACTGTGACTATGAAAGTGCTTCAACCTCTGAGAGCTTCACTGCTGCTGAGTTTCTGCAGGTCGCTACCCACCTGGGAAAAGTCATGTTGCGTTGCTTACATTTGCAACGTGTATCTCTGAAAGCTGGACTTTTATGTGGGTGTATGATTTTCCACATATCCAACATCAGTAAGAGGTGTTTGACTGCATTGTTGGTTTGAAGCCTGCTGTTTTTCTGCTCCGGTCTGAATTTGAGCGAGCTTGTTAAAACTGCATGTACGACCACCTCATGATACATTAGTCCAATGGCCTGTTTTATGCTGTTCACTGCCTCTGCTGTCCTGCACATATCTACTGCTTTGTCCACTGTCAAATCTCCTTCAATTGTCTGTCCATTTGGTCCAATAGGCTCGGGAAACAGGTTTATTTTTACTATATTGAATTAAATTGTAAACATTTATAAAGAACATGCAGAAATGAATTAAATCCCATAAAATAGATACAGCAGAAAGAACGATTTGACCACAGTGGATCGTTAGCTTCTATACTATAAAATACAGCTAAAGCAACATAACGAAATACAATTGTGAAAAAGATTGTTTGAAAAGAAAATTCCTATTGTTGTAAAGATAAAATAGTGAAATAACAACATTCTTTATTTTTCTGATCAACTCTTTTATAAATTAGTATTTTTTGTTATCAATGGATAACTTTTGTTTTCAGTTATTTTCTGTTTAATTTTTGTAACTCATTTAGAACAGTTCACTTTGACATTATGGATTTTTTGTGTAGATGGCATAGACTCCTGAATAAATCAATTTTGACATGTTGTAACAATATAAGGTGGAGAACTTCAGTACTTCACACGTTTGAGAGTCACTGTACAAGCTCTAGTGATCAACCCAATCTCACGGTGACAACGTATACATACATCTGGGACATTCCATACATTATCATGATCTCCTACGTTACAGTCAGTTTCATTGTATTATTATTTGCAAAATGTATGATTTGTTAAGAATTTTGCAAAACTTTGGAAATGTCATGAATTTGTTAAAATGTATGATATGAATCAGGTTTGAAACCGAATTGTTGTTGCTACAATTCCTATAGTTTCAATTTGGTAAATTCATTTTACACAGTTCCCTTTGATAAAAATATAATAAGATTTTTTTTTTCTCTAAAGCTGTACTTTTTTGCTGTACTTTTTTGTTGGAGTCAGTCATTCCAAAGGTTAATCTGTTTTTATCCGGATGAAAAGAACAACAATAGTTGTCCTATAAAGGGGTTTTCTTACAAACTGGCCAGTTGCTTAAGGACCAGCAGGTATCAACAGAATAAAAAACACACAGGGAAATAAATCTGTTGGACATAACATCAGGAGTATAGTGGATTGTGTAAACTCTGTCTCTCTTTTCGAACACAGACTTAGGGCATCATTTATCAAGGTTGTTGGTTTTCCGTCACCTTCAGCGGTACTCCTCTTCGCAGCACAAGGGCAGGTCTCCTACACAGGGACACCCTGCTAGCCACAGGTCCCTCCAATACTCATTTTTCCTGTTCCATCACTCCATTACAGTGGAGCCATAATGGGTTCAACATCTTTCTGTCTCTACACAGCTTGAGGTAAAAGTTGCAGAGAAGCTGGCTGATAAAGACACACAGACATCCGGTTTACGTAGATATTTTTGTAATAAAAGACACCCAAAATAAACACTTTTTCAATATATTTATGGGACTCATGTTAGGGTGAAATGTGTTTAGACCACATGTGAACATATGTTTTGAAATACATTACTTAATAAGTTTGTATATTTTAGATCTTTTTTATTGGTACAGTAGGTTCATTTTTTCTTCTTTGTGTTAGCCCAGAAACATTTAATTTAATAAATTGCAGTTCAGTAGAGACACTAAACTAAATCTGGTGGATGTCAATTTAATTTTAATAAAATCTCTTTTGCGTAGTCCCTTTGATTTAACAGGACTATTTAGACTGACGAATTTCCATACTGGTAAAACTCCTCAAAACAGTGTTCAGCCGTAGACAGACAGGGTTGAATTGTATACACAAGAAGCACACCTGCATAGAAAGGCTCGTTTTCACATCTCTGTCAGAGAAAGCCCATGACGGCTCTCATATTTATGTGCGGGTTGTTTTACAGCCATGTGCTGGCACTCTTTGTTCTAATGCATGTTGTTGGTCACTGGTGTGAGATGAATGATGTACACTTCAGGCACAGCAACAAATCATCCTCCCCACAGACAGCTTCCAGTTTCCAGTGGACAAACATAAACAGACAAGCACACGCCCTGGCTCCTCATCCACACACACACACACACACACACACACACACACACA
>JACXGI010000149.1:123672-143410 GCA_016801175.1 Esox masquinongy | reverse complement strand
GAACAGATTGGGGCTGCAGCCAGACATGACAGAATGCATGCCAAAATGGCACCCTGTTTACTATTAAAGTGCACTGCTTTGACCGGGAAATCTGGGACCCACTCGGAGTATCAGGGAACTGGCTGGGGGTGGGTAAGGAAGCCGGAAAGGACACCAGGAAATCACAGGTCTATCATCCACGTTTGCAGAGTTTATGAGGTGGGACAGTAGATCAGTATGAACTTGCAATAGATATGATTCTGAGCTTGTTCTGCACTCACACCTTCCATCTGGTTTCATATTGTACATCTGGTGGACTGCAATGCTAGCAATTCTCTGTTCAAGTATGTGTGTCTGGGTGTGTGTGTGTGTGTGTGTGTGTATGTGTGTGTGTCTGTGTGTGTATACGAGGCCTTCTGCTAAAGTGCTAATTTGTCCACATACAAGGTAAACATGTTATCATGGCGCGAAATTGCCCATGAGAGTAGGTTGATTCACTTATGTTGGTTTTGTGCAGACAGCAATGTTTTTTAAATAAATAATGTTAACACCTTTTCATTGTGAATAGAGAATAGTCTCCTTTCCCACCACAGGAACCGTGGACACGTGTCTCAGCAATTCGGACGTAAGACAAAAATCATGTAAGATAAATCATGTAGGTCATCAATCACTTTAGACAGAGATCTCTAACTGCCAGGAAACAGAACATAAACAACTAGCAATTTTACAGATACCCCTCAACAGGAACCGAACGGTAGGGCAGGGGGATTTCATTTTGTGCTAATCATAGCTCAAATAGAAGTCAATTTAAATTAATGTGTTTTATGGATTCGACTCCATGCGTTTTCTGAGCCTAGACAATTCAATAACTCCCTCGGGGGGGCGTGTGCTGTTACTCATCACGTTTGTTCTGAGCTCATGAAATTAGTCGTGATTTCTTCCCAGTGAGTTACTATCCAGCAGTTGGGGTATGATTTGTATTCTTTGAATTTCCAACGTGTCCCGCATGTATTAGGCTGCAGATTGAATAAAGTGTTATAATTACGGAACAAAATTGTTTTTAAGGATGAAGCATGATGGAGAGCATGAAGGGTTCCTTCAGGAGTTGGATTACGATCCAAATAAACACAAAGATGTCAAGCATCCTCACCACAAAGCCCAAACTTTCTTCAATGATTGTTCAGACTTTTGTGGAGGTGAAATACACAGCAATTAATTAATAAAAACAGTAACGTCCATTAAATGCCCCTCAGAGCATGTACGGTACAGCTACCGTGCCCACTGGCTCTCACAGACACTCCTCCTCACACATGCGTCATCCAGCCATACATTAGTCAGATGGTGTGTCGGCACAACCGTACACCGTAGCCGGACAGTTATAGAAGACGACTAGGAAGAGCAACAGGACACACCCAGTCGGTTGGGTACAATGAGAGGCCTCCTTGTTAAGAATTTTGCAAAACTTTGGAAATGTCATGAATTTGTTAAAATGTATGATATTGAATGAGGTTTGAAACCGAATTGTTGTTGCTGTAATTCCTATAGTTTCAACTTCGTAAATTCATTCTACACAGTTCCCTTTGATAAAAATATGTTAATATATTTATTTCTCTAAAGCTGTACTTTTTTGCTGTACTTTTTTGTTGGAGTCAATCATTCTGAGGGTTAGTCTGTTTTTATCCTCATGAAAAGAACAATAATAGTTGTGAGGAGGCCGACTGGGTGTGTCCTGTTGCTTTTCCTAGTCGTCTTCTGTAACTGTCCGGTTATGGTTTACGGTTGTGCCGACACACCAGCTGACTAATGTATGGCCACGTACATAAATGCACACACACACACACACACACACACACCACTAACATACACACTACTGAGGGCCCTGCCTGCCTGTGTGTCTGTGCCAGGAGATCCCCTCCGGCCCTCAGCAGGACACCAGAGGACAAAGGGAAGGACTGTGAATCCATACGCTACCAGGGAACAAGGATAAAAATACTTTGCTGACAAGTCAATTAATCAGGTTTGAAGTGAAGGTGCTACTGTAGCTGTACTGGAAGATCCTTTCAGAGTACCCTGTGGTGAGGCATGTTGTTTACATCGCGTAGGCTGGAGCAGTGGCCCTGCTGAAGTGGATTACAGGGAAACATAGGCCGTGTTGCATTACAGAAAACCCAGGGAAATATAGACAATTCAACAGCTTTTCTTGTTTAGTTTAAGAAGTCTATATGTATGGGTGATTTCCAATTTTGTTACGGATGGATACAAAATCAGTGAAGATGTGTTAACTGAAGCAAATCAAGGTATAATTTTGTCTACTTCGTCCACTTTGTCTACAACTAGCTATTTGTATTTGAATTTACACCAGTTCACACAATATGTACAGTTGTGCTCAGAAGTTTGCATACCCTGGCAGAAGCTGTGAAAATTTCACAATTTCTGTCAGGGTATGCAAACTTATGAGCACAACTCTATGTATATTATTGCTATATTTTTCCTTTATATATTTCTTAATTCTTACTACATAGATGTTGTGTGCCATGTCACAAGAATTTAATTGTGCAGGATGACGCTGTGTTATGACGCTGTGTTATGATGTTATGACGCTGTGTTATGACGCTGTGTTATGATGCTGTGTTATTCAGTGTATTTGATAGATAAACTTTGAACTTCTGAATTACCTCTGTTTGTAAGTATTGATGTTGAATTCTGCCTGCTTCTGGATCTTGAGTTAATTAAATTCTACCCGCTCTGCAACTGGGACAATACCTCTGCCTTCCCCATGTTGTATTGTGGGAGAATCAATGGAGAAACTACGCCAACAAGACATACAATTTTTGCAAGAAACATTTTAATACAGTTTTTTACAATCCCTTTGGCACTAGTTGCAGAATCTTGATGTCCTTTTTCAAAATTCTAGACACAAAACTCACAAGTGGTGACCAGTTTTGAAAAAGTTTTATAGTTTCAAAACTATAAAACTTTTTCCAATAGCTTGGATACAATACACATAAACCTAAGATCATTTGTTCATTGAAATAAAAATCACCTGTTCAAAATGACAACATAAAAATATTACCATTTCAAAACGCTATTCACGCATTACATTTGAGTTGTCTGTCTATTCATTTCTTTACAATAATCTTATCAAAATGATAAGTAATTGAAGTGCATTACTCTTAATGTATAGTTTTATGGAAACTGATGAACAATATTCCATGTTTAGATCATGACATTTCAGGATAACTAGATCCATTGACACCAATCACCGTAGAATATGAACCAACGTGACAACATTATCTATGGATGTAATATTTCATCATCATTCTTTATCAGACACTGTGTCTATGGTCCCATGTACCACATTTCCAGACTATGTTTTCAGATATGACATTATTGTATGTATGCAGGCCCTTGTAATTGCTTTTCCAATACTGCCAACTCTTTACTAATGATTGATTTCACATTGTGGTATGAGTATATAGTGGTATGAGTCATATCCACCTACAACAACATAGCGATAACATGAAGCTGGCAGGTGATCCAGCTCACAATAGAGGTCAAGCAGTGGGAGGAGGAAGTGGAGGTAGACGTGGTAGTCAAAGGAATGGCATGGGACAAGCACTCCTGCCAAGAGACGGCCATGGGCCTCTTTTGAGAGGTGTGGGGGAACGTGGTCACTTGTAACACAGGCTGTCCGATGTTTTGGACATTGGACAGCCTGTGTTACAAGTGATGACCGTTTTTTTTTATCTCTGCAGAATAGAAACTAGGCCAAATAGGGGAGGCAGATGCAAAATTCTGAATGACCAACAAGAGCAGGCTGTGATCAATTTGGTTCGGGCCAGAAATGATATTCGCCTTACAGACATTCGGCAGCACATCTTGGACAATGTTCAACAATGTGGAAGCCACAGGTTTTTGCCAACTATTGGACCCATGCTGAAAAGCCACACTGTATAGCTAAAACATCTATATAGCTAAAACAGCTATACCGTGTGCCTTTTAAAATAAATGCAGACAGAGTGAAGCAACTGAGGACCGAGCATGTTCAGGTATGTTCAGTTTCAAGATGCTGGTTGTGAAAAATTCCCCCAAAATGTATTTTTAGAGGGTTATGGAACTGACGAAAACCATCACAAATGCATCTTTTTGGATGAGATGTGCTTGAACCTGGCCAAAGACAAGGAGGAGAGGTCGGAATTTCATTGGCCAGCGGGCAACCATCTAATTACCTGGACGACGTGGGGCCAAAATCCCCATGTGTGCGGCTATTTCAGAAGATGATGTGGAGGGACGCAGACCTCGTATTCGATCATATAAGGCAGCTCTCTTTGTAACATTCCTTGATGAGCTAAATCAGGTCTGTAGAGCTGATGGCGTGACCTATGTCATTGTGTGGAATAATGTCAGGTTCCATCATGCTCAAATGGTGCAAGCATGGTTTCAGGCCCATCCACAATTTACCACCCTGTACTTACCCTCATACTCTCCTTTCCTTAACCCGACTGAGGAATGTTTCTCCACACGGAGGTGGAAGGTATATGATAGGCACCCTCACGAGCAAGTCACCCTTCTCCAGGCCATGGATGATGCAATGACATCACGGCAGACTACAGTCAGGACTGTCTTCGACATGCCTTCCCAAGATGTTTGGCTAATGACAACATCCATTGTGATGTGGATGAGAACCTGTGGCAAAATCTACAAAATAGGGTTGATAGAAGTACAGTAATCAATCCTTTGTTTTGCTTTCTACAGTAAGCCAGATGAGGAACAATGTGGTTGACGTTTTACTGTAGTTTTTTTCTAATTTGTAGCTGATTATTTTTGCTTTGATTCAAAGAAACCTAGGTTGGGATTTTATTGTATTTCATCAATAAATTTCAGATTTTGTTCAATGATTCCACTGTGTCATTAGTATTCTATCTACTAGTTATTTTACAGTGAAGTATTCACATGTTGAACCAAAATGAAACATGTATCACACATTTTGCACTGCAATAGATTGCACGAACAACTACACACTGAAACTATCAGTATCTTGTGTGTAATCTAAATTGATGTTCCTATGGTATTTCATGATAAATGACTTATTTGAACCAATTATTCTGCCAGTGCAAGGTTTCTTTTAAGATATGAATGCACAATGCAATGTTTTGAACATTGGACAGCCTGTGTTACAAGTGATGACCGTTTTGAGTTTTGTGTCTAGAGTTTTAGAGAATGACATCAAGGTTCTGAAATTAGTGCCAAAGTGATTGTATAAAACTGTAAAGAGGAAAGTGACCCAGATTCACTTAGAAGAGGACAAAAGGTGAATGCAATTCCATCAAGTTACCCAGTTCAACTCGTGGAGACAAGACAGATTGTAAGTAATAATTCTGATTGCTATGTTATAATACACAAAGTACACATTGACTCCAGATATTCTGGGCAAGGGTTTGGGATTAACAGAGTTAGGGAGTAACGGATTACAAAACAAGAAACCAGGCAAGCCTAGTTCAGCCGGCCCGCAATAGAAAACGTTGCTACCTCGAGATTTGAACCCAGGTCGCCCATGTGAAAGACTGCATCATTAACCACAACACCACCGAGCTGTACATTTGCTGGGTGTCAGTATAGCCTCTTGTCCATATCCTGAACAAATCCTTTTTTGCCACTGGCCATTTGAATAGTTAATTGGCCATTCGTGAATGACATTGATACAGTTAAACTGACTAACGTTTCTTACTAAGTTTACCTCCCCCACAAATAGCGGCTATGTATTGCGTTTGCCACTAGCAGTTTTAGCAGCGTATTAGCAAGTAATAAGCTTTACCGGTATCTACTAACTTACTGGAATAGTCATAAGAATTGAGCAATTGTTAGCGAGTCTGCCAAAGCTATTTCATTTCATGGCATAAGAACTTATTTTTTTCTTTCATGGCAAAACAACGTACTTTTTTCTTTCATTCGTGAACGACATTTATACAATAACTATCAATAAAGGCAACGATAACTAACTTTTTCATCAGGTGAAAAGACGAGAGAATTGTGGAATCTACCAGAAATAATTAATAAATGTTGTTGCTCTCAACAGATTCGAACTTAGGTCTTCCACATGAGAGGCACTGTCTTTAACCACTACGCCACGGCATTACATGTTTCAACAGTCGCTGGACTCCATTGAGGATTGTGTTAAACTGACTAATGTTTCTTAAGTTTTCCTCCACCAAAAATAGCGTCTAAAAACAAGACTATAGTTACGGTAGCATCTTGTCTTCATGAAACTGCATTTGTCTGAAGATGTGCCCTTTACTAAAATGCAATACTATACAGCCTTTCTGAAATTACATGTATATGGCAGTTTTGTTTATTTCAGCATTAAGCTATTGACATTGTGCTTTTTAGCTTCTGATAAACATCTGACTGAAGAGAATGTCAAGCCGAGGGCACAGCTGGCTCTACAATCAGGTAAAAACAAGACTATAGTTGCGCTAGCATGTTGTCATGACATTTAAGACATTTCATTTGTCTTAAATGTCATGCAATTCTCAAAATCATGTCAGACCATTTAAGTACAATATCTGATTACTGTATTACAGGAGCCATAAGGAAGAATCCTTCCAACTGTAATGCCACTGACGAGCCTGTCCATAACCAGGTCCTCAGGAACCAGGTCCCTAGGTCCCCAGGGACAGCTGACCATGCAGGTGGGAGAAGACGTCGCGGCGGTACAAGGGACCTGCCGTGAATATGAATGATATCTCCAGCACAACCAATATTGCTGCTAATCTACAGTACTCTTTTTTTTTTAACTGCTGCTATGTAAAGTGTTATGTATATGATCGCATTATCCTCTTAATATATTTAAAGCTGTGTGTGAATGTTCTTAATACTGACTGTAGTTGTAGTGTGCTATGCCACCATTCATAAGCTTATTGCACTGATGTATCTATTCTATTCAATAACTATTAATTGCTGCTAGGTTACACTTACGTATATTACTACCATTCTAGCCCTTGTTTATTTTGTATTGTATTATGTTTATTTTGTACTTTTTTACGTTCAGATACTGTAATTTTACTATATCTGTTGCTGGACACGTTTTCTTGCACTATTTGATTTTTTAAAATTTTATTTCAATTCATTTGCACATGTTTATTTTGTATGCTTGCTGTATAATGCATGTTTTTTGTATGCATCTTGCACTATTTAAAATAAATTGTTTAGATTTTATTCAGTTCATTGTCATTTGTGATATGACCAAAATTATTGTAAAGGATTATTATAAATAAAACCTAATATTGGGGCGTGAGGCATCCCGCTGGGTTTAGAGCATAAAAGCGGCTAGCCGCCGTCGAGCCACTGGTGAGCCGCTGATCAGGGTATTGTTGGAAGGCATTTTAATGAAAGAAATGTTCTTCCTGCTCATATTCAGAGTAAGACATAATATATATGTATTTTCCTTTCTCTCTCAAGCAAATAAAGTTTGACTGTCTGAGGTGAATATCGAAGACGATAAAGGTAACTTACTTTCTATAGCAGCTAGCGAATACTATCTTTTGTTTACTGTGTTGGCCTATACACTTACTCTCCAGAAACAAACGTGTGGATTGATATACAATTGTGAACAAAACTGACCGGGAAACACAGGAAGTACACCCGTTCATTTGAAATGAGAATTATATCGCGAAATAAAATTAAAACTTTATTATCGAGGAATAGAACATCGTCATGTTCTTTGAGGTAAACTACACCACTTGTCTTAGTTTGGAGTGGTTTAGAGTAGTTTTCCGCTTGCAATGCAGCTTTA
This sequence comes from Esox masquinongy, assembly GCA_016801175.1. NCBI lineage: Eukaryota > Metazoa > Chordata > Actinopteri > Esociformes > Esocidae > Esox > Esox masquinongy. The sequence continues at coordinate 135,639 of JACXGI010000149.1, read as the reverse complement.
TGATAGGGGTACACGGTTTCCATTCATGAATTTGTAGCATGCTAATAACACTAATTACTGACTGAGACAGAGTTGAATAATGGATTGTTTTAAAAAAAGATTCTATATGCCTGGACCAACTCGCGGTAAGGAGACTATCACCGAAATATGATTTTTGGACGAACAATCTCTTTGAATCAGATGATGACAGGACATAAATCGGTTGATGATAGAATTGTCCTGCAAGTTCTGCATCATAAAACATCCCTCAGAGTTCCAAGTTAAAAGAGACATGTATGGCCTTACACCTTTACTCTGTGTATATACTGTGTAATGTACTGTACATACAGTACATATTGTTTTTCATCTTTTCATAACATTTTGTAGGCTATATTTATTCATAATAAAATGTCTGTCTAAATAAATGTATATTAATAATAAAACCACTACTGGTATACCTTAGCAAATTATGTCAATTTTTACTATAAATGTGAGTTCCAGAACTTTCTAAAACTATGCATCATTACGACTTTCTGTTTAAGACCATCTCATGAAAAATTATTACTTGTAGGTATGTATTTCAGGCAGAAATCTACATTTTGAACTACTGTAGGATGAGCTGTCAGGTCAATGTGATCTTGTCATCTAGAACAGGAAGTCTAGCAGCGTGCATGCACACACACTCACATGCGCGCACACACGCAACGCAACCACACACAGCTCTCCAATGACAGCCCCAAGGCAGCAGAGGCTTGGGCCTCCATTCTGTCACCACTCCATCACATTGGCTGAGTCCAAAAGGGAGAAGCCACTTATACAATATGCTGTCATTCTACTGGAGATTCAGTGGTCATATCCATCATGTACACTGGTGATAATATTTACAAAATCTACTGTCTCACTCTTAGCACTTTATTTGGGGATCCTGGAAGTGTGACCAGTAATACTGGTGCTATGTTATTCAATTTTGTCGGCGTCAATCTTCCTCTCTTAGGATAAACAAAGGAAAATGCATGGCACTGGGCAGACTGGAATGTTACCCAAACATCACATTGTTGAATTACAGTAACAAGTGGAAAGGACATGCTCCTATTATATCTTTAATTTCCTTTAAAATTATCATTCTGACCATATTGTTTACCAACCCACAGTCAAAATACCGACATCTCGTAGAACTACCAGGATATCTATTGGTATTTAATGTGGTTCTACAACTAGCGTGTACACCTGAATGATGCCTGCTTGAGTGGCATTGCACAATCTGACAACCTGAGCATGTCAGTCCATGAAACATGTAGGCTAAACACTGCACGTCCCATTAAATTAGAATGTTCCTTGAGCAAAGCTTCACGTTACATCACAGTTATTTGGCTAGTCTATCACACATCCTTTATTTCACAGCCCGAGGTTCATAATGAATTATAAGAATGGTTGTGAACATTTACAAACCGTGTATGTTTCTTACGTAAAATACAATTCATATGGTGTACACTCTGTCACCACGTAATACACCCAGGGTGTTTGATTGCAGGTGTTACCAATGTTTTACTGAAATGCTTGCCATTTGCACTTGAGAGTAGTGTCTCAATAGGGAGATTACTAACTGTAAGGAGGATCTACTAACTGTAAGGAGGACTGTAACAGTTCAGATCAGGTTTCCCCATGTCAGACCGGGCGACCAACAGAGCTATTAAGTTTGATCCAGAGCCTACATCACAAATGGCACCCTATTTCTGAAATAGTGTGCTACTTTTACCAGAGAACTATGGGCATTGGTCAAATGCGATTCACTGTAGAGGTGTCACGGTTCCATTTGGGACGCGGCCGGGGTGATCTTTCTGCTGACTCCACCAGTACAGACGAGAGAGGAGAAAAGTCCCAGACCCTGCGTTCTACTCCCTGATTGGTTGCTTGAAAAAGCCCTTTAGAACAGCGGGAGACATTCATGTATCGATCTCCTCCTCACAAAGTGGGCCTGCGTGCCAAATGGCACCCACTTCCCTAGATAGGGCACTACCTGTCCAGAGCCTTATGGATGCTGGCAGAAAGTGCAGAGCTATAATAGGGCACCAATTGGGACACGACCCAGGAAGGCATTCAGACAGTAATTCAGCCGGTCAGACTAAAGTGATTGATAACAAACCAAAGTGTCCTGGTGTCTTTTGTCTGTCTGTTTCCACATGCTCCACAGCATGTGAACCTCTTCACTGAGCCCAAAGCACAAATGGGGATTGCGTGTAATGACAGCATCCTAAAAGGCCCCCTACTCACTACTGTAGAGGGCCACAGGCTTGGTGAAATGAAGCCCTTTGTAAATAGGGAACAGGGTGTCGTTTGGAACATCCCTTTGGTCTATTGGTCTTACTATTCACTAATCGCCTCGTCCACGTGACCTCTCCAGCTGACCTTACGGCCCGTCCTGGAGGCTGCTTTCGTCTCCTAGTGGATGGAGAAATAGAAATGTCTGCTTTTATTTATACTATTTTGTATGAACTTAAAGCATATTCTCTCTTGCAACAGATTCCCTTTGCAAGGTTTTGCTTTGGCTCTTTGTAGAGCACTCCTTTGGAAATTCTTTTCATCTGATGTATTTCTTTAAACCGATAAATACATGTTCTAGAACCAGTATACTCATCTTGAAGTACCCAATGCACAAATGTCCCCAGGCTGTCATAAGAGCCTGTCACATACAGTACACACCCCTCCGTGATTGAACAATTTCAACCATCCTTGACACATTTTGAACAGTAGTATCTTGAACAGTAGCACGACACAGGGAAACAGACCGTCATGCATCCATACACAGTAGTTCTAGCCTGTGTAGCCCTCAGGAGGTGAGCCACACGTTTATTAAAGGTGCGCGTGGTGCAGAGGAGTTGAGAAAACCAATTTGCAGATGTTCTCTCTGGTTGTTACACTCTATTAGGGGCTGCAGCCCAGTCACCAGAGGGGAGTTTACACTGGAGCTGATGTGAGGAGTTACCTCCACTGGACCCGAAGGGGACTGTGACAACAATTTACTGAATGCCCCCTGAGGACCCATCCCTCTGTCCGACATTGCTGTGGACGATCCAACAAGCGTAATCTTCTGGAAATTACAGCCAATCTTATGAAGTGGTGCGAAAGAATGTTTCACTGTTGCTTGTAACCATTGGCACGGTCTGTTTTGTCCTTAAAAAGCCTACAGGCATTTATCTTCAGGTCTCAGGCAACTCCAGCAAACGGTTTTGTGTTTTTGCATTGGCTGTTCATTTCCAATTGAGTTCTGGAGTTTCATGGAGGACTGTATCTCGTTGACTTAACCGTCTATTTATTTGGGCATGACAGGCAAATTGACAGCTGCACAGGAGAGCGTCTCAGAATGACTGACAGCTTATTTTCCAAACCTAAATGAACAACGCATAGAGGAGAATCATATACTCTACTCCATACAAAATGATGCACCATTACAAAAGCGTGTTCTACAGTGCAATTCTTCTATTTAAAACCCCTTAAACACAAAGTACCCAGCCAAGGTGACCTTGCAGGTGTTCTGACCAACATTTCTGCATGGACTCCTGCCCCCTCCTGGATTCAGCACGGTCACCGCATTCACTTTACACTCTGTGTGAATCTATGCTGCAGTGTGTGAACCTCATGACGTAATTTGCACAGGGGGTGCCAGCTCAGATTCCCTGGCCAATCAGGAGAGAGAGTTGATCGGCTCTGGGTCAGAGCGACACAGCCCCTCTTGGGGAAAAGCAAATATGTCTCGCTGTAACAGTTCCTAGGTACATTCAGTGTTCCAAACATGAAAAAGAAATATGAATAATTTTGTATAATTGAAGCAGGACCACTTTCTCGTAGTCACAAAGGGATTCTATCTACTTTTCATTCATACTCGCAGACATGAACACATGAACACAGAAATCACAGTTTAAAACAACATTTAAAAACACCAAAAAAAAACAACACCACCGAAAAAGTAAAAAAAATAGAAACACAAGAAAGGTCATTTGAGACACATTTTCCATTTTAAAAAGTCTGATGACATTGGCCAGGATGATGGTGGAACTGTTCGGCCTGTTTGCACGTGTTAATGCTGGACACTGCCGGCACAGTCTCCCCATCTCCGAATCTGGAGATCATGTAGAAGGTGGTCAGGCTGGTTCCTGTCAATGGCTCATCCTATTTCTGCTTGCTCACTCGGTAATGATGGAAGGGTCAGTGGGATGCCACAGTTTTTTATTATCTTACTTGTCTGTTTGTTTACCCTGTCCAGTGCAGATTGTTTATTTTTTTGAGTAGCTGATCGGAAACACGCTGGTATTCTCCAGGCAAGGTCAGATCAGAGTCGTGCAGATTTCCACAAGGTCATCAGCGGGAAGGGAATTTTTGACATTTATTTTTCACTGCCGGACCAATGCACAGGTCCTCACTGAGTTGGTTGTCCAGGTGGAAGCCTAAATATCTTGTCCTTGTTATAACTGGAACAGCCTGTCTACCTGGAATTAATGAAGAGAGTTAAGAAAGATTTTTGGCAAAGCAGATTTTTTGGTCGACAGACATCTTTCCGTTAAGAAGTATGTCACTGTCTGCAGCCCATTGCTCCAATTGCCATCTGCATCACATGCTTTTTTGGACTCTTGAAAGTTGACTCTATGTAGTCTTGAAAGAGATTTTTTTGTTGTCCAGTGTTGCGAAGTTCTCTCTCAACAGGCCTAGGAAGAGGAAAAACTGTGAAGGATTTATTTCCTGTCCATGTTTCAGCAAGAGAAGTTGTTCAGTAACCCAGCAACATCAGAAATTTCCAAACCCAAAACCCTCCCCATGGAGGAGGTTAAAGTGTCTCAACAACAGTTGTTCAGATTGATCTGGGAAGGCGTTCTGGGAGCAACTGTATCCAGTGGCATTCAAACCCATCTCTTTCAAGTTGAGCACGTCTCTTGACTTGGATACTGTCATCTACATAAATGGCAACCCCTTCTTTTATATTAAGGGAATGATTTCTTTCTGTTCTAAACAGCTGAAAACCTTCTATGTTTAGGGATTCATCTGGGATGTTGTGGCATGCCCATGTTTCTGTTACACAATCCATTTCTACCTTGGAGGATCTGAGCAGAAGTTCGAGCTTATCCACTTTGTGTAGCTTGAATTACAGGTTAGCATATTTGGCAGACAGTGGGGAGATTTTATACCTTCCGCTTTCTTTAATGCAATTAAGACTCTGTCCCATAGCACCTCTACTTTGTTGTAGAATGTTGTTTTTCCGAAATGTCTCCTGTGATGTGTAGAGCCAGCGGTGGTGTAGAATATTCCGGAGACAACCAACTCAGTATTCACTAATGTTTGTGGCATCCATTTGCCTTGAGTCACTGAAATGTTTTAAAAACTTACAAACTTTCCACAGACTTGTACCACACAGACAATACCAACAATGTAACCATCCACCAAAACCAATGGAATAAGATGGAAACACCTCTTTCCTAAAGTTGAATGGACATCTGCACTCTTCTGACAGAGGATGTTTGGCAGTAAAGTCACTGGTCATCAGTCATATGAAATGGTATCAACTATGAACGCTTACTAAGCATGATCATAATTTTTTTAAAGTTAAAAGAAATTTGACATTTTACAGTTAGTCAGTTTAGTTTGATAGTTTGATTGTTACTGTATTAAAGGCTGCAACTGGGAATCACATTCTGCCTGTGTGGATATTTTTTTCACACAGCCTCGGCTGTACTCATAAAGGCTACTCTGGCAGTTTAATTAAGCTGTATCAAAGCTTAATCAATGCAAGATCACATAATGATTACAATGTTCTAGGCTAAATAACAGGGCCAAATGTAATAGCATAGTAGTACATAACAGGATTGTGGCTTAGGACAAAAACACCACTGCACTGAATCGTTTGTGATGATTCTTTAGTATGTGCTCAATCCGTGTCAATTCCTGGGCATGCATTTCGATCTGCAGTGAAGCAGATCACTGCAGAAATAAATGTTTCTTTTATTTCTTTTTTATTTTTAAAAGAAATAAAAGAAACATTTATTTCTTTTAAAATAAATGTTCAGTGAAGATCATATTCAGTAATTCCCAAATCATTGAGTTCACTCGTCCTGTACATAAGCATAAATTGGAGAAAAAAACAAGTACTGTAGGCTCGCATCCCAGTTGCGCCATACAGTACAGCTGACGCCTGGGGATCCAGTAGAAGGTGGTGCAAAAGTGTCCCAGTGCTGCCCGGGAGGGACAGGTGTAAAGTTAGAAAAGACTGACTTGTCGTGCTCTAGCGACTCCTCCTGTGTTAAGGTCGGGCACCTGGGAACTCAATTGTGGATATATAGTTATCTCAGCATGTGTACCAGCTAAAGGCTTCTGGGTTGAACGGGCAGTGTGATAAGAATCGGACTGGCTTGGCAAGATACGCTTTGAGGAAGCATGAGACGATCTTTGACCAGCCGGCACCTGTGGTGCCCTAATGTAAGTAACAGCCCATTTAAAAAAATGCTTGCTATTTCCTCATAGAGGATGATGTCTCCTTGAGCTGGCCAATTTGCTATCTACTTTGTTTCATGAGCACTTTGCACATACCCACACCATTCCAATGCAGAAAAATGCTAAATTCTAAAAAATACTACTACTGATGCACTGCTGAGTTCTAACCAACTGCATGTAATGTAGTCAACAATAATATCTGAGAGCAAGCAAAGAACAGATGCCCCTCCTTTTATGACCACTTATGTCTAGAAACAATGGTTCTTGAAGTTTAGTGACTAGCAGAGCCAGTCAGGGTTGATGCCAGAGACAAAAGTAGAAACTGAAGGAACCGTCCGTAATTGAAGTGACTCTAGTTGTGAAAAGCACTCCTCCCCTTACCTCCCCGTTCACGCTCTTCTCCTGTTCTCCCCCTCTCACTCTCATCTCCTGTCCTCCCCCTCTCACTCTCTTCACCTGTCCCCCTCTTACTCTCTTCCCCTGTCCTCCCCCATCCCACTCTCTTATCCTCTCCTCCTCTTACTCTCGTCTCCTGTCAACCCCCCCTCACTCTTCTCCTGTCCTCCTAGCCGCAGTAAAGACAATCCTCAAGCTCCCCGGGCTCATTTGACAATGTCCACGGCCATGCTTACCAGGTAGAGTATACTCCAGGAGACGGATGATGTAGAGGAAAGGGGGGATGGTAGAAGGAGCGTCACAGCTGAGGGTGTGCGCAAGACAGTGAGGAAAAGAGACAGAGAGAAAGAGACCCACACAGACCGACAGCCTACATTTCGAGATTTATGGCATAGAAGCTGGTTTTGTGACAGGCATACATTTGTTACGCCGACTTATTTGCAATTCACGAAAGTAACTAGACACAATCTGCTCTCCTACTAAAGGCAGCCATCATATTGTTTCCTTTATAGTCTCTGTATCTTTCTGTAGTCAGTGTGTGTATTGGTATGGCTCTTTGAAGTGGTCACATCCCTGCTGTTAGACATATTGTGCTGGACCACCTGTTCCATCTGGATAAGAGCTCGCCTGCCTCCCAAATTACACTCTATCCACTATTCGGTGCACTGCTTTTGACCAGGGCCCCCGTAGGGTGCACTAGGATACGGGAGGGGGGGGCCTTTGGGACGCACACTTTGTCATTTCATCGGAACTGAGAATCATCTGAGAAGTAAAGACGCCTTATTTATTAAAGCACTGCATGGGTGCAGAGCGATAAACAGCTTGGAAGAATTAGAATGCATTCTTCTAACAGCACTCTTAGGTTAGTCTCACTTTGAGAGGAGACTGATACTGAAGTGGCACATGATGCAGGTAAGCTCATTTTACAATGAACCCCCCCCCCCATTATGTTCACAGTTGAAGACAATCTGATAAAGTTGCTGCATAATCATTTATTATACCGCAGAAAGGTATGATATAAAATTATTCGTGAAAGGTGGCAATTTGTAGAAGACAAAAAAAACTGTCAATACAAGACAACATTCTCCTGAGTGTCTCTGCCTCTCTGCCTAGCAGCGACAGGGAGGGAGAGGGACACCTCTGCCATTTCATCTCCCTAGAGAGAGAGAGAGAACGGGGGGGATTCAGAAGAGAGGGTGTAGGTTTGCTCAGTCTCACTGACTCTTCACTGAAGTTCATCCTAATTGTGTGTCTCTCACTTGAACTCAGTTCGGAGAAGGTCGGGGAGTGGGGGTTGGGCTTGGAAATAAGTCAGGGCTTTGATTCCTCTATTTTCCCGGGTGACGGAGTGTGGCTGCGAGAGATACCCATTTGATCCCCACTCTTAAGTCACAGAGCCAGTGGTGGGAGAGCGGGCAGCACAGCGGTGTTCAAGGGGGTTTGAAGATCATGAGGAACTTTATCAAAGTGTGTGGAGGAGGTAGAAAAGGGATTCGAAAGCATAGAATGCATCTGCCTTGCTTGTCTCGACTAGCTGCTTCAACTGCTTCAACTCAAGTGTTGCTTGGTATGTTTGTCGGATGTCTGGCAGCTCCTCTAAATGTAACAACAGTTATCAACCAACTACTGTGTTTGTCCTCTTACACTGTTCGACCAAATTTTGTTTAACTGAGGCCTAGTTTGTTCTGATGATATAGTGTGAGAGTAGTTAATGAACGAATGTAACTGCTCCGGAGGAAACAGCAGGGTTTTAACAAAGCCACTGGGGAAGCCAGCTGGAACTGGAGACTACAGGACCTCAGCAGGCTCCTCCCCGTCTCTCTTCACGCTAACCTCTCCGTGAGACAGACTGACAGCCCACTGACCGACCACCTGTTCGCTTGGCCACGTGCCCTCCAGCCAACCCTCCTGCTGCCCACATCTCCCCCGACGCAGCTCCACTCTGAGCAATAGCCTGAACACCGGCTGCCTTTCCTCCACCTTTCAAATATCCACCTTCGCACTTGTGAAATCGCGTCGTATCAAGGGGTGATATTTGCCTACTAAACAATTAAAGAAAGCGCCTCCAAATCTTGCATTTGTCACGTGACTCGCCAACCACAGGTGCGGACGGACGGTTAAATTCTTCCTCGGGAGCGCGGCGTCTCCTAAATCAGCGTAACGCCAACACCCCTGTGAGGACCAGCAGGCCTGAAGCTGCAGAAAAGACACTGTTGAACGCTTTGCAGCTAAACCTTGGTGAGGCACACCTGCACACAATCTAGCCTTATCAGAGGATGCATAAAAGAGCCCCAACGGTACAGAATGAAGCACGGAACAGGGCACGGAATAGTAGGAGACAGGGTGTGCTGACTGACTTCACTGTTCTTGTTGTTTCTCTATAGCCTCCAACGAAGATGGGAAAGAGGAAGAGAGCTTAGGCCTTCTACTGCCGATGTGCCAATATCCCAGAGCCACCAGCAACGGAAGACTAGCACTTAGCAGTGGAGCCTTCCACAATGGTACAGAATTTAAGTTGTATTTTTTGCAAATAAACGGACTTCGGGGCCAATCCCGCTCACCAAGTGTTTGTTTCCTGTGTCGCCCCCGTGACAAGTGTCCTGTTGTTTTCTAGACTTGTGATTCTGTCTGCCTAGCATGTGAGCACACATCAAACACACATTACGCGCACCTGCAAGCACGCACACATACAAACGTTAAGTAACACACGGACACACACCACCAGGTATCACATTCTGGATCACCTGTGGAATAAACAGGCCACTGTAGTGTTGATGTCGGGTTAATTAGTATGGTGCTCAGACAACTACGGACAAAGCTGTGGCATCAAAATCAAATTACTTTGGAATTATAAAACAAATTTTGGTAGGTATTTCAATAAGGTATCCAATCATATCCATTATGGAAATGCAGCATAGTGCCAAACATCTCCAAGGCTATAGAATATATTCAACACCAAGTGCAAGAAATTCACCTTCATGGAGACCTGAGCATTGTTATTACATGCAAAGTGATTCTTGCCGTAGGGTGACAAATCTCAGTGGAAATGAAATCTCACCAGGAAGCAAGGTGAATAACCGTATAACCGTTCAACATGCAGAGGTCCAAAAGAGAGATTATTAACACCAAATTTGACCCTGTTCAAATTAGGGTCTCTGGAACAACGAGGTTGTTTAGGTTTTGCTCTGTAAAGCCCACAAGCTGATCTTCAAACATAAGGTAAGCAGAGTGCACTGATGGAAAAAAAAAAATATACTGAAGATATATACTGTATTTATTGTAAATACAAAAAAAGCAATGCATAACACTTTTTTTTACCTTTGCGTATCCTTTGGAATTTGTACGTTTTGTAAAATTAGCTTTTATGCACAGTCACACTATAGGCACTTCCATTGTCATCTGCTGTATAATCATTTTCCATTATTTTTGGGGGAAAGCTACAGTACACAGGCCCTATAACTCCATAACAAATTGCAAAATGATCTATGGAAAATGTACGCCGAAAAAATTAAAAAATGTATCCGAAAATGAATGCCTTAGAGCTCTAGGTGTTTTAATGAACAAGAACAGTTAAAATGTTTAGTGTCAATCTTCCAGCTGAGCAAGCTGAGTATAAGTTTCATCAAAATAGACCAGCTGGCTGTGACCCCAAACTAAAAGATTTCTTCAAATTGAATATGATATTCTTATTATATTCAGAACTTCAAACCCGCTTCCCAGTACAATATACCAGGCAAAAATAATGAGCCGTTCACACAGCTCGGCCATTAGCAGCTAGCTGCCCAATGCAAACGGTAGGAGCACAGTAACACTGGTAAGATCTAGAGGGTTTCTGTGGATGACACTGTATCAAAACCCCTTGCCTTGTAAACCCCACTCTAGTATATTAATGATAAAGTCCCATAAAATTCTCCTCCAACCACATAGAAATACCATACAAAGGCCTGAGCTGTTGGGTTGAGGGAGTCAGACTGAAGTTCACTTTGAGAAAGATGAATTCATTGAGATGATTGGATGCTCTTACTATGTCTTTCAGTCCCATGATTCTCCCACATAATCAGAGAGCAAATTCCCTCCCATGCATGAACACATTCTATACACACACAGGACAAATAGACTCCGTAATGCCTCTAAATGAAAGGAACCAATGTCACACATGGCCCGTCTTTAATAGGATATTAAAGGAGGTTAAGAGTAACCATGCAAAACACTCCAAAGGTCACCGTCACAATGACTGCAGGAGCAAGAGGAGCTAAACCAAGGAAAGAAAGAGAGTGGGAGAAAGAGTGAAAGAGAGAGAGAAAAAAAAAACTAAAAATAAAGAGGGAGGGGGCAAGAGAAACTGGTAGGGAAGAAAAAAAAGGGATGGAGATGTGTACTTCAGGCTAACCTGGATCGTTGGCAGGTTGATGCTGTTGAGACACTGAGACATTAACTTACATTGACTAATTTGTCAGAGAACAAAGAAGCGTTCTTTGATGTTCGTGTCATAACAGTAAATTAAAGAAAAATATCTAAAGAGATTGTTAACTATGGGTAAAATCTGTGCAACCTCAGAGCATGCAAAATGTTAATTTGGTTGGAAAGACCCTGTTACAAAACATTCTGTTGTGGGATTTTGAGTGATGCCCCCTGAATACCCCCATTCTACCAAGCCGTTTTTTTTTAATTCAATGTTTACCAGACCTTCTCTCTACTCGCAGAGTTCAAACTCAAACAGTGATATCACACCAATTTCCGAGAGAGTGGCTATTTTCTGCCTTTGAAGAGATTTCCAAGTCTCCAAGTATTTGCCTTCCCGTTGAGACAGGGCCTAAAATACAGGCTGACATCCTTCTCTCAGCACTGGAGCATATGCAACGCTGCTGGCCTGCGGAGAACCCCCACGGATCAGTCGGCGCTCACATCATTGTGTTAAATGTAGAGCTGGCACACACACCGGGCGACCGCCACACAGCACAATACACACTCCCTCCTCCCATCGACCAGCACATTCAAGTCTGCGGTTTCAAACACACTCGCCGCAGTGGTTTCGCTGTACTACATGTATGACTCAGCGGTTTCGCTGTACTACATGTATGACTCAGTGGTTTCGCTGTACTACAGGTATGACTC